>WYDI02005308.1:0-19397 GCA_009867235.2 Psittacus erithacus | reverse complement strand
AGGTTGGACAGAGCCTTGGGTGACATGGTTTAGTGTGAGGTGTCCCTGCCCATGGCAGGGGGGTTGGAACTAAATGAGCTTAAGGTCCTTTCTAACCCTAACTATTCTATGATATTAGTTTTGCTTGGCACGTAGAGTGTATTTTTATGATACAATATCCTAGAGATACAGATTTTGTTTACCCTACCTGATTTATTTTTAATATGATCTCACATAATAGAGTGATTTGCTCCAATTCCACCACAAAGGAGTAAGATGTTTTAAGTTCCAATCTTAAATAGTTTTGTAATCTGGAATAATATGACCTTTGTACATACCTAGTTTATGACTGAGTCATGTATTAATTGCTACTTCTCTGGCCTTAGTCCCTAATCCTGTATAATCGTACTCAAATAAACTGGCTCTGCAGCTCAAATAAGTGAACTCAGATAGGAACACTGCTGATTTTGGGTGAGATAGAGTCAATATTCTTCCTAGTAGCTGGGATGGGTATGATGGCATGATGTTTTGAATCTGAGCTGGAAACAGAGTTGATAGCACAGGGATGCTTTCATTGCTGCTGAGCAGTGCTCACACAGAGTCAAGGCCTTTTCAGTTTATCACCTCACCACACCAGTGAGTAGGCTGGGGGTGCGCAAGCAGCTGGCAGAGGACACAGCTGGAACAGCTGATCCCAACTGACCAAAGGGATGTTCCATATCATATGGTGTCATGCTCAGCAACAAAATCTGGGGGAAGAAAAAGGTAGGGGAGATGTTGGGAGGGCAATTCGACTGACTTGCTCAGGGAATTTTCTACTCTTAGGTGGAGCTCGAGTGACTCTGGTCATACATTCTTTTCTTATTAATTGGTGTAAAATCCTCTCAGTTCTCATTTAAAGATATAGCAAACAAAAAAGTATAAAGAACATGCTTGGTGAGGGCTGGTCATGTCTTGGAGGCAGGAACTTTGGGATGAAAGTGTACATTAATATTATAATGAGATTATAATAAGCAAGGTTCACCTAAGGAAAGTGATTTTGCCACAGTTGTTGGCTCAACAATGGATATCTCTTATATTTTCCATTTGACACTGCTATGTGGCCTTCAGCTGTATGGTACCAGCAAGTTCCCAATCCTACAGGAAGTACATCAGACCATGGCTGAGGTGTCTCCACTCCACTCCACCCTCCATTGCTCCTCTGGGATTGCTTCTCTGGGATAGCAGGTTGTGTTCCCTAGGGAACCATAGTGGAATGGATTCCTTGCATACCAACTATCCGGAAAGTGGTAACTGCATTTTACCCTAAAAGGGTTTCTATAATACTACAGCTTTTGTTAGACCCCAGTTTTCTCTAATTTGCCCCCAACAGTGATTTTCCCACACTAGGCAAGGTACAAGGCCAGGCAACGTGTATGCACAACATAGTTCAGCCAGGAACCTGCAGCAAGGCCTAAGCTGAAACGCATCTCCCGGGCCAATAGGTGAAGTGTGCATGGATAGAAATGTGCATCCTGTCCCATCTGAGACTCCTCACAGCTCTCTTTCATTAACAGAGGGGTCTGATCCAACGTTACACAGTTGCATTGCACCTTAATCACCTGTGAACAGAGGCAGTCAAAGCCTGAAAGATAGGGAAGGGTTTCCAGAGAAAGCTTACAAAAAAAGGTGGCTACAGGTTGGTCAAGGCAATTAGAGCTCACTGAGGGATGTCATAGCAGCTTAGTTAAAATGTTTTGTAAAAACTTTTTAGCTATTTATTTCCATTTTCCTTCTTATATTTTTTACCCTCCTTGCTACATCAAATGTTCACAAGCCATACACACTAAGGCTCTCATCTTGCTTAAGATGAACCAAGAGTTACTTTCTGATTTTAGTAGTTTACATTGACTGTTTCACAGTGAATTTATATTGTTTCACAATGTTTACATGATGAAAAACTTGTTCCATGGTTCTCAGTTAAGTTTCTCTGGATAGGCAAAACAAGTCACTAATTTGTTCCAAAAAACCGGCAATGACATATAATCAAATTTAAATGCAACAAACAATCAATTATGGAACTGCACACAATTTCACATAGTCTATGTCAATAAAAGCTATTAAACAGTAACAAACTGATTTTCAGACACAACTACTGAGAGCACCAACTAAGCGTATCATTGATCTAGCAGGAATTGCTGGCACAATGTAAAAAAATCAGTCAATACATCTTTGTGCAATAACTTTATCTGAATGTTTTCTTCATATTGTGTAAGACAATATCTGAGATACAGAGAGAAATGAACACATACAAGTCTAGGTCAACATTCACTATGTTAATGGAACTGCCTTCACTGTCTCAACTCTTACTTTGGAAATCCCAAACTTCACATCTTGTGTTACTAAAATCTCATAGTGAGAGCACTGGGACTGTCTTTCCAGAAACTTTCAGTCTGGAAGTGTAGCTGTGTGCCAGTTAACATTTGCTGTAGGTGTAGTCACCAGACTACAGTAGACAGAGACTACAAGCGATCTATCCTGGTTCCTTGAGCAGCGCCTCAGATTCCATTATGGATGAGAGACCTGCGTGGTCACCTAGCTGTGCTTCCCATCATGTGAATGTTACTTACACCCCTGAACTTCTGATTCCATAATTCAACTGACCAGACAGTCATTTTACCCCTTAACCAGCTAGTAATAGCTTTTTATTTCTAAATAAAAATACTCCTTTACTAACAGATCCTTCACTGCAACCATGTATTGGTGCCAAGTGCTCCTCCAGAGTAGCCCAGTCTCAGCATGGTGCTGGCACAGAACACTGTACTTAGCAATCAAAGAAACCAGTAGTAGTAAACAGCAATGCTAAGAAAATCCTAACTACTGCTTGTTAAAAGCTTTCAAGCCCACTCAGAACTCTCTTCTGTTAAAATGTGGAGGCAGTGATAACAACTAATGTACAGCAGGTCTGCAGTCATCTGTGGCATCACAGTTATAAACAGAGGCACAAACCATTCCACTCTAGTTAAAACAGAGTTTTCCTAATTGCAGCATTCCACGCGGTAATGGTATATGCAGAGGGAGACCTGGTATTCTTTTTGTTCCTAGCTGAGAATGGTTATGTCACATGGACAACAGCCAGTGCAGTTTATCTAAAGATCCAGATTTATTGGACAAGGTGTGTGTGCACACACACTCACCCCCCCCAATAATCCCTATGCAGGAAGAAGTTGACATATGATCCAAACGTTTGTTGACTGACAACCTGACCAAAATTTTAAGTAGAATTCCACTGAAATAAAGATAAACAGCAAATAATTTTAATCCACTCCTCCTAAACATCAATTATACTCTATATGTTCTTGATAATACCCCTGTGTAGCTATAGGAACACAGTTTTATGGATTAGGGCCACACAGTAATAGGAGTGTCATTTTAGAGTTCCTTAAGAGATTCGGTCACTACACTTTCTGGAAGGCAGAGCAACAACATGAGCAAGAGTTACCCACAAAGCAGAACTCAGTGATGAGCAGGATGTAGATGCAATAAGCAGCAGAGTGGAGGCACTACTTAGTCTCTAGCAGCTGTAAGGGCCACATCAGAGATACTGATCTATGCTTAGCAAATTGAAGCTTTGTCAAAGCTGACTGTTTAACAGCAGGGAACTAGGCCTACATTCTTACACTATCACCACTCTCAGAGCTTCCAAAGACAAAGGTCTTTGTTATTCTTTGCTTTGCAGAGCACAGGTTAGAAAGAAAGCATTAGAATGGTTCAGTGCGTAAGGTGAGATGAAGACTAGTTCAATTTCAAGAAGGTAAGAATGGAAGATAGAAAAGAAATTCATTATTTGAGGCCATCTGCACTTCAAGAAAAAAGAGGGAAAAAGGAAAAAATTCCACAGATATAGATCAAAGCTCGCCTTTTTTTTTTTTTTTGCAAAGAATATCTTTTAATGATGTTTATATATAGGACAGAGCAATGACAAGCAAATGTTCTAAAAATAGTTCTTCACTGACTAAAGATTGTAGGCAAGAAATATTTACCTGACACCTATATTTCCCAAAATCAGTTTTGTATATTGCCCTCAGTCCACATAATGCTGGGGTTTTTTATATTTAGACTCTCTATTCCAGAATACAAACCTAATAGCAGTAAATTGCTGAGTCAGACTGACTCAGCTGAGTCTGGCTGAGACTGTTATTCGACACTTTGAGCTAGAAAAAGCAGATAAACACAGCTAATTCTCCTATTTGATTTACTGCAGGGACTGCACAAACAACTTGTGTGTCAATACATGGGGGAAGAAAGTGCAGAAAGGGGAGTGAGCAACTGGGGGAGGATGACATTTTTACTGATCCTAAAGTTTTATTATGCTATGACCTCACGTAATAATGATGTAACACAAAAGCTTAATGGAATAATGATGTAACAAAGTACCACCAATACTGAAAGAAGAACACTATGTTGGGGAGGCAAAGGAAAAAACAGTACCAGAAGGATCTGTAAGATACAGAAAGGAAGTCTTTATGTAGCTAAAATGTGACATTTATTTTTGAGATTTCTCTTTATCTATTAAGCTTTACAATTTGTGCTTGACCTAGCTTCCCAGCTACATTAAAATTGCATTCATCTTGTAAGGCCTACCAAAATGCAATACAATCTCCAAGCAAAGCTGCAAACATTCTTTCTTTTTTGGCAACACAGAGATGATATATTTGGAAGACTGACTTATTTTTGAAGGTGCCTGTCAACTCGCATGAGGCAGGCAGTTTTCTAAAAATAAAGTGAGTACATTTGCCTCAACATAAGAAAAAGTAAAATGGCTTTTAACCCTCAAAATACCGTCTTTTCCTTATTAACTTTTCATCCTCAAAAATGCAGAATAGTCAGCCAAAGTAGGGCAGGACTGGGAAGTCTGAGGTGAGAACCAGCATAAATGAGAAACATTTGAATAAAAGTATGGAGCCATGACAAAATAAGCACAGATAAGAGGTGCAAAAACAGGTTATGTGAAGAAAGGATGAGGAGGAATAGGAAGTGGAGTTGAAGGGGAGGAAATGTGAGTGGGAGAGAAGTTAAAATATTTGCCTCTTAACATTTCCTGGTCTTCTTGTGCATTTCTGTTTTGGGGACTTTAAAGCTACCCAGCAGGCACTGGGAATAAAATAAAACAAACCAAGCAAAACAACACACACAAAACCCCCTAAAATCCATACCTAACTTCTTCCCATTCTGTGCACCTTCAAAAAAGTCTAAGACTGTGGGACATGAAGAGCTTGTCGTGGTTTAAGCTTAGGTTTAACCCAGGACAAGCTCTTTTTACTATTCAGTTACATCTATATTTAATTTAAGCAAGATCTCATTCTCATATCTGTATTTAAGATGCTTTAGAAACTCAGGTGTCTTATGAAAATATTAATTGTTGTGTCTTCGTCATTTTGAGGTCATCTACTCAGAAGGGCTGAGCTGTGCTACCTAGTCCATATCCATAGTTAGGCTAAAGAGTTTAGACTACTAAAGAAGTCACAGTTTTGCCAGTCCCATGCTCACACAACATGTTTATATAAAAGAAATTCCTACAAAACCATCAGGATTCAGGATGTGCTTCAAGAACCCCATATTTTCCTGTGCAATAATTAGCTAATTATATGTAAATCAGATTCCTGTGTTTTGTATAGAACACTAAGAAGAAAATGCAACTGCTATCTAATCTTTTTAAATGTATTCTAAGAAAACTATATTTTTATAATAGTCCATTCAATGAGAAAATCAGCATATTTAAATAGAAATTTTCCGAGTAGGTAATCAGGATTATTTTCAAAAATTTGCAATTAAAGCTAAACATTTTAGAATACCGTAGCTCTCCTGTATTTCCTAGTTGCTGGATGTTTCTGGTTTGTACAAGACTCCTTGCAAATGCAGATTAGCACTGACATCTCTTATTATTTCTGGGTACTGAATTTTGAAAGGAGCTTGAAAGATTTTGATAAATGCTTGGACATCAGACAAATAGAGGACTTCTCAGAAACGAGGAACTAACATCCCAACAGTATCTACAATAGTTAAAATAGACCAACAGATTAAGCTGTAAATGCAGTGACTGCATATAAGTGGTCTAGAACATGCAACTAGAGAATCTGAGAACTTTGTACTGCCCTTTAAGTTGGTTTTGTTCTTCACAGACGATTAATCCATGCTTTTTCATCAGCATGTGTAAAGTCAAATAAAGCACTGAATACCATGTTTGAACTTGGCTAACAGCCCTCAACTGGTCATGCAGTTTGAACTAGATGATTGTTGTAGGTCTCTTCCAGCTGAAATAATCTATACAAATAGGCAAGTCTGTAATTGGAATGGTATGAGCAGGCCTTCCCAATGTACTTCTGCAATTGATCCGAGGATTCTTCAAGATGAATATGTGTTTACATTATATATTGGCTGTTAACAGAGCTTGTATAAACTTGAACTGTTTAACTAGACTGCAGTTTAGGTCACGGTGAAGATGTATGTTAAAGTTCAGGTTGCAGGCTCCCAGTAAGACAATGACAATTCTGTGTAAACACAGTACACACACAACCTCATAAAATACTGCAGACTGATGAGCCATAGTCTTCTAGATTGTTGAAGAACTGTCAGTTTTATGAAAAAACCTTTAGAAATTATATTTTTCCTGTATTTTTTGTATTTCACATTTAGCTTAATAAAGACTTTAGCCTTTTCAATCAGATCACAAAAATGATCCTGAAGTGCTCACTTTAAGTATGTGTACTTTTTGCCCCATTTTCATTCCCCTATTTCATCAAGCACTTAGATAACCCCTTTTCCAATCCTTCAAAAGCTAGGCTGGATATTATCAACCCTGGTCTCAGCATGCTTAAGGCAAGCGCAAGAAGATAGTCCCTCACAGGACTTACTAATTAGGAAATGCTACAGTGGAAATGAAGATAGTAGTGCAAGTAGACTGGATTTAAGCATGTTTTGTTTTCTTTTTTCCCCACCAACTGGTTTAGTTTAATTTGGTAGCAAACCAGCAGTGGAGTAAATGAAACTTCCACTTTTAAACAGAAAGGAGAACACCAGGTAGCAGTTCACACTGCTTCAATTATGATGACTCAAAAGACAACCAAGCTGGTCCAACTTTTCCTCTCATGTAGCCTCTAACTGAAGGAGAATTTCAGGCAAATCTAATACCATCAGGCCCCTCGCAAGCCACTTGGAAAAGGTGCAAGGCAAGTCTGACACATCTTCCTGGGTTGAAAAGCTCAGTAGGGTATTGTCTTGAGAGATGGTATATTCCAGTGAAGAGAGGAGGTCATGATCTTTGTACAAAGACAACAGCACTGTATTGGAGTGCTTCTAGGCTATTATTTAATACAGCCAAAGGTGTCAGTAGTCATAGAATACTAGGTTAGAAGGAACCTCAAGGATCCAACCTTTAAAAAAAACTTTGATGAAAAAGGTAATCACAGATGACTCAAAACCACCTTCCACCACTAAACAACAGCACATCTTTCCCTAGAGAAACATGGGGACAGAGATTGTGGCATGATTTTGGTTAAAGGCTGAGAGGAAAGGAGTATTTGAAAATACTTCTGTTTTTCTCATTAAGATGCCCCTCGGCCTGCCCTGCTTTATTACCTAATATGCTTGTTCCTCCACACTTTGGCGCTTCACAGACTTACTCCGAAGCTATGCAGCACTGCTCCAGCAGTAGATGAGAACAAACGTTTTGTCGTGACAAATGTGAATGAAATGTGTGGTATTAATCGAGTTGAAAAAGGTGCCAATAAGCATGTGGCAGAGTGTCAGAAAGACTAACAGTTTCAAGCGTCATGGCCGCAGACATCGACTTCTCTACAGGGCCACGGCAAAAGGGCGAGAGCTACGCAGGGCGGAACTACACTTCCCGGCACGCCGCAGGGGCGGAGAGAGCCGAGGCTGATCCGCTGACGGAGGGGGCGGGGTAGCGTGAGGCGGGGGTCGCCTCCCTGAGCTCGTCCCCGCGGCCATTAGCGGGGCGTGGGCGGTGCTGCCATGGCGCTCTCGGCGGCGCCCCTCAAGGTCTGCATCGTGGGCTCGGGGAACTGGTGAGTGCTGAGAGGGCTGACACCTCAGCGGCGGCCCCAGCCCGACCTTCTCTGAGGCTGTGCCCGCCCAGGCCTTGCTGTCGCTTCCTGGCGCGTGCCGTCGTGCCCCGGCCCGCAGCTCGAGGGTTTCGCGCCGTGGCCGCGCGCTCCTCGGGTGGCGGTGGCCCCGAGTGCTCGTGGTGAAACGTGGTGTCTCCGTTATTTGCCAGTGGGGCTGTGGCTGTGGCTGTGACGTACGGGGTGGCTTCTCCTGCCCTCGGTATCCCTCAGAGGCAGTGGAATTGCCCTGAAGTAAACGGAGGAAGAAGCGGCAGAATCTAGCGCCCTGTTTTGGCGTGCTTGTAGGCACTTGTCTGCTCGGTGAAGAAGTTACGTTGGATTGTTTCTAACCTGGTGTTTGTTGTGTGGTTTATGCGGTGTTCAGGTGATGTAAACATTAAAGATGCTGAACGTGTTTTTAATGTCCATTTCAGCAGCTAAGCACTGTCTGTAGGGCTCTGTAACACGTCCACTTAGCTCCAGAAGTGTTTTTCCCATGTTAGTGTTTCCCAGAGTAGTTCAAAGAAGGGTTGTAAAACTCTAGATTATTTGATGTACGTTTTCCTTTTCAAACTGATTGTGCTGAGGCACACTGAAGGCTTGAGACATGGCTTTACTGCTGCATCTATCGCTAATTTATAATTAGACTTAAATGAACTCAGTCTTGTGTCCACTGAAAGCGATAGGTTTACTAATAATCTCAAAAGTTTACACATTAACGATCATTTGTCTTTTCTTCAATTTTTATACAATTCATCGTCACTGGTTTTACCGTGTCCCTATTTACAATGAATAAGGCAGCTGCAATCTATTATGTAAATGTATCTTCACAGTTGGTCACTTCAAGCACTAAGCATGTGTTATTTCTGATAACGTTCTTTTTTAAGACATTAAACTAGGGGGAGTTTGGTGTAGAGCGAGGTATTGCATTTTATTAAACCAAACTTACTAGTGTTCTGTCAGGGTGGCCATGGACTTGTTGCTCACTCCCTGCCCCCCTCATCCAGTTGGCTTTTGGTGCTGTTTTGCGCAGTGCAGCTGCCAGGTTGTGTTTTCCTTTGTGAGGGTGTGCTGAGGGAATGGCTGACGTTTCAGCGCGGCATCACTTGCTTGCTTTGCACTAGTTTGTAAAACAAACGGGAAGATACTGTGCATTGCAGTGTGTGTGAGAAGGAGATTACCCAATTAGCCCTATCTGGGTTTTGGGAGTAATGTTGCTGTTCTTTCATACTCGAGATCTAGCAAAGAAGTTTTACAGGAAGTTTGACTGCATTTATGTTTGATTCATTATGAAACACACTTGCAGAAGCAGAAGGATTTGTAGATATTACCTAGCAGTAATAACCACGTGCATATATATTTTGTTTTCAGCTCATTGGATCAGTTTAACTGATTCAAGAAAAGTTCAGGCCTAATGGGATGGATGTTTGGGTGGCAAAATGCCTATATCTGTGATGCTGAGAGAAAGAGATAATGCCATTATGGGGCATCAGCTTTTTTCTTTCTTAGGGGGATGAATGTATTCGAATAGCTTATAGTTTATTTCATATGTGATAGCACTGTGGCAGGAAAGCAGAAACCAAAATAATAAAAAAACCCCTAAATTGCAAATGATTTGATGTGCGACAGCTTTCTTATCTCCTGCCCTCCCTCCCCCAAAAAATACATTTCTGAAAACAATAATTATTGGAGAGGTAGGTGATTTCTTCCTCAAAGTCCAGGGGATGACAGACACCAAACCCTGACTGTGAAGAGCACTGTGATTCAATAATATATGCAACCATTGAACTAAATAGGACTTAATTGTATACCTGTGTGCATGTAAGTGCCTTTTTGAACTGGGGGCTGTAGTCTTAAAGTGGAAGCATTTAATACTCAAAACCAGGTAAATGGAAAGAAACTGAAGTGTTTATATACATCTGATCATTGATATTTTGGAGTTACATATTTTTGAAGATTGAATTACAGGAGTGTGTGACAGGTGCTAAATTGTAAGCATGTAAGTAGTTGAACTGTGTGGGGTTTGGCATCTTGTAGCAGTTTGAAGACTGGGGTTCTGTGTGAGATGATTCTGTCCCACAAGTGCCAGTAGGTGTAGGAACATCTTTGCCTTCTCACAGCACTTTAACTTCTATCTGGGATCTAAAAAAAAAAACCATGAAAGGAGCTTGGCAGGATTTCAACCATTTAGAAGGGTTGAGCCAATCACCTTGGGTGATAAACTCCTTCCAGTCAGACTGGTTTGGTAGGTTTGCTAGAGGGGAGGTTACCTTAACAATGAAGTTGACTTGGCGGGAGTCACTCAGCACCTGATGGAAGATCTTGATTGTGGGACAGGGATAAGACAGGTTGCTTGCAAGGCAGGGAAGAGCAAGAGCTATGCTATTTGCTGGCCTTGCCCACTTAGGGTTACTCAGCTGCTGGATAAGTGATTGTATTGGGATTGTTAAGATAGGGGATAAAATAAGCTTTCATGAAGGTGAAGAGAGCACACCTTGGGAGCATGTCTTGGAGCCTCAGGATTCAGGGCAGTGCCCAGATTCAGCAAAAGCTGCCTCAGACATGTACTATAGCCCACTTCTCTGATAGCTCTTCCAGGGCAAGTAAGCAAAGTGTGCGCAGCCAGAACTTATCCCTGTCTTTTGCTGGAACCAGTTGTTAATTAATCTGATTGCCCAACTTGAACAGAAAAGAGTTTGGAATGAGAAGGGAAGCTACTGGGACACAGGAGTTCATACAGCTAGAAACTTGCTGTAGAAAAATAGGAGGTAAAACTTGAGGCTTAACTAGGTGATTTTACAGGAGCGAGTGGTATGGAGCTAAAGCTAATGATATTATTTGCACTTTCCTATTGTAACCTCCACTGATGCTGGTATCAGAGCAAGTTTAGGAGTTCCTGGGTTTTGGGCTTTACTTTTAAAGTGATAAGGAGAAAGCAGACCAACTGAGATACACTGAAACAGTGAAGGGTAGGGGACAAAGTGAGTGGTCTTGCTCAGCGAGCGTCAGATACAGTTCTTCGGAGGTGTTAAATAAATGTATGCGATTGTATTTGGGCATAGGAAAAGAACTGCTGTTTGGGATGCAGGTACCTTGTGTTACGTGAATAGCATGAACCATCCTTCAGAGCATGTCAGGGTTAAGACTGATGAGGAAATCTTTCACTATGGTTTTTCTTGTGTAACTGAGCTGTTGCAGGCACCAGATCTCGCAGCCTAGCTCACACTAGACCTGTTACTGCTAGGAATAAATAAAAATTCCTGTTCCTTTGCCTTGTGTCAGGCGTATACAAGATAGGCCAGACATCCCAGTATGTTATTTCTGAGTCCACACTGAGTATTTGTGGCACAGAAGAGAGTACAGGCTTGCTTGTTGGATTAACAGGTGTGGGAAGCTGGTATGTCACCTTACACAGAGCTATCTTGCACTCAGTGACAGTTGTTTGACCTTGCTTAATTCAGTTCTACAGCAGTTGTTGCAACATAACACGAAATGAAGAGCCATAAAAGCATGTCAGGAGAATCTTCTTGAATTCAGGAACAGAATGCAAATCTTTGCTTTGTTAATACTATGTTCACGAGCCGAAAAAAAGACAGCTTGAGGCATTCAAGTGTTAAATAGTAATGGAATTAATGTCTCATTCAAGTAGTACACGCTGCCAAACTTTATGCTGGCAAGCAGTTTCAAAATCCCAGTTGGACAGTTGCTGAATCAGTCCTGTCTATCAACACTAAGCACATGGAATGTGAAGTTCAAAACTGAAGACAGTGATTTGCCAGGATCCAGACTTTGTATATAAATATTCATTAATAAACATGCTTTTTGTTCAAGGAACTCAGCTTTCTGAAGAACACATACCTGTGTTGTGTTGAATGTGATTCATACTGTTTGTATGGATCTGAAATTTGGGGATGAGCTGGTGAGTTGTCTATCATTGCAGTGGAAACCACTCTGTGTGCATGCAGATCTAGAATAAGAGCTTGATAAGAGATGGTTGACAATTGTGACTTCTGTGTCATTTCCTGAACCCAGGGGAATTTGTAGCGTGTGAAGCACTGTTAGAGAAACAAATTCCAGTCTCTTAAGACATACGGTTTTCTGGTTTAACTGAAGGTCTGCTTAAGATACTGTAATCTTTTCTGCCACAACTTAGAAAGTTACCTTAGGCCTGCGATAGCACACGTCTTGAATACAGCACAATGAGTTGTGCCATATTAAAAGCTCCTGGAGCGGAATGAATCTATTTGTTTTAGTTGCCAGCTGTAAGTTTATTACAAGCAATATCTGTAATAAATTTAGGGGAGTGTGTATCACTAGATTGGAAAAGTTGAAGTGTCCTTACCTCCTAATAAAGTATGCATTTCCACAGGCACACACGTAAGACTTAGATTGGTGACTCTGTATTTTTATTGCATCTTTCTAGAATATTTTTGCCTGCTTAGTAGGTTATCAGTAATTTTGAAGCCACCTTTTTGTCCCAGGAAAGGAAGTTAGGTTAAGAGGTTTACTAAATTGCATCTTTTCCTTTCATATAGCATTCAGGCTAGGAAGAGGAGGTTGCATTAGGTGCTCTTCATGTATGTAGCTTCTGATTAATTAATTCTGATTAATTTCATCACTGTTTAGAGATTTGAGCAATGAAATTGATCCCTGTCCTACAGGTTTCACTGTGTGCTGTTCTTGGGAAAGAAATGGGGCTAACTTAACAGTAATGGAATTGCCTGCCTGCAAATTCAGAGGATGCTGTTGCAACAGTTAAATTCTGTGAGGTTGGCAGCATAACCATAAAGCTTATAAGTTATGCTTCTTGGCTTTTAAATGCGTGTCAGTGTTGCACAGTGATGTGCAATAAAAAACTGATTTTATTACTGAAAAATTGATGAGTCAGTCAGCTTAGCAAAGAAGGCTTCCAGTTCCTTAAAGGTAAAAATTACCCTTTTTTTTTTCTTTTCAATTAAGTATGTCACTTTTACCACTGCTTTGAAGATATAATCCATTTTATTTGTGGAAACACGGTAACCCAAACTCTGACTGGATAGCCAGTAAGCAGGCAAAATAAGTAAGGACATTTTCAGTAAATGCTTCAGTCCAACCTACACTAGGTAGACTTGAGAGGGAGCAGCACACGCGAATGACTGGTGTACTTTTCCACTTGTTTTACTAGGTCAAAGTGCTGTGAATGTCTGTTTATTTTAAAGACAATCTGTTTCTTCTGAAGCAAGATCGTAACTTTATTAGAATATTTTTGTTTCCTGCAGGGGTTCTGCGGTTGCCAAAATCATAGGCAGTAATGTAAAAAAACTGCAGAAGTTTGCTTCCACGGTGAAGATGTGGGTCTTCGAGGAGAATATTAATGGGAGAAAACTGACAGAGATCATAAATAATGACCATGAAAATGTAAAATACCTCCCTGGATACAAGCTGCCAGATAATGTGGTAAGGCTCAGAAGCTAAATTCTAGTTATGGAGTAGAGGGAATATTGCTCTTGCTGTGAGTGGAGGTAGAAATTTGTTTTGCTAACACCTTTAGGGATTATAGTACTTGAGACTGTATGGTGTTTTACTGATGAGATCAAAGATTCGAACAAGTAAAATTCTGCAATTGTGCAGGTAGACAAATCCAATGCACTGTACTCTGTATTATTATTATTTCTTATTTTTTCCCAGTATCACCTTTCGTTTATTTACTTCAGCTTCTTTACAGAGAAGCAAAAGAAGCACAATAACAAACTCTGATCGTATGTAGTGCAAAAAATAAATTGGCCTCGGCACTGGAAGCGTGCTGGCTGGTCAGTGATAATTGAAGAGGATTTAAAGTACTCTAAAATCCGTAGGAAGTATTACAGAAGGAGAACTACAGTGTTGCTCAAGCAGACTGCAAAACATTTGCAGTTTATCTGGTTCTCATTTGAGCTTCAACTATGTGCAGTAACATCAGCATGGTCGGTGTAGCATTGCTGGGGCAGGACACTGGGTCTCTGCATCTATTCTTTGTTGGTGTAACATGATGGTCAGTGGGCAGTTGGTGACTTTTGGTGTTACTGAATTGTAAGCTGCTACAGCCTTTTCCTATAGAGGTTTTGGGCAGGAAAAATGTGAATTGCTGTGCACTGCAGATTTCTCTTTAACAATAATGCTGAAATGCCATTTCCCAGAAGGGGCCTGCTTCCTGCTCATTCAGGTTTAATCTCTTTATTGGTTTGTAGAGCTTCTTGCTGAATTTTAAACCTGTTATTTTAAGGTGGTCATCAAGTGTTAGGAAGAGTGGAGTCTGGCAAGTGACTTCAAAGTAGGTCACCTTCTTAAAGGGTAAACAAAATCTATGAGTGCAGAGAAAGAATATAAACGAATAGGTGTAAGAGGCCTGGAGAAGGAAGTTGAGTGTATAAGGAACTAAGTAAAGCAACTACTTTTCTGCATGCAATACTTTATAAAAAAAAATTGTCAAAGTGATGGCAGCTTCTTATTCATATTTTCTTACTCAAAATACTGATTTGAATGTTAAGGAACATTTTGGATTTTCATGGCACTAGCCATGTTGGTAGCTGTGAAGATGCTCCTTTCAAGACATAAAATAGCTTCCTTGAAAGCTTAAATTCTTTTGATTTTCTGGGAAGTTTATGTTACTGCTTGTTTTCAATGATGAAGCACAATAGTTTGTAGCATTCAGTATAAGACAAAAATGTGCTTTTACCTCGCAGATAACGCTTGTGTGTAGTGTTAATTTCAAGAAGTTATGTGGCCTTTCTCTCCCATAATTATACAGGTTGCTGTCCCAAACCTTAACGAAGCTGTACAGGATGCAGACTTGCTGGTTTTTGTCGTTCCTCATCAGTTCATTCATAAAGTCTGTGATGAAATCACAGGACGAGTACCCAAGAAAGCGCTTGGTATAACTCTCATAAAGGTATAATAAATACTATGCATTAATAACTGAGACCATGTAATGAAATCTTCTAACCCAGGATGGCTTGATATTTTGATCTGGATAGTCCCTTTACATTATTCAGTCAGTTGTTCCACTGAGCATTTCTAGATGTAAGACTGGAATTTGTCTTGGTCATTAGTGGATTGGTTGCAGAGCTTTATTTTTGGCTAGCGATTGCAGGAGGAGGAGAATGAGGCTGTTCACAAGGCTTGTAAAAAGAGGAAGTGCGTGTTTTTTTGCATGACCAAGCTTTCCAGTCTTCTATTTATTGTTTCCACATGCATCATTAGATGAAGAACAGAGCCCAAGCATAATGCTTCAATTGTTAACGCACATCCCACACACAGAGTTGATCATTTTAGGAACTGCTGAGAGTATTTCACGTGACTGAGAGGACAGTGCTTTTGCTTATGTCAAATATTATGTTGCAACAAGAGAGTCTGTTCAGCATGGCCCAGAAAGACAGCTGGAGCATAGGAAATAGGAGGGGGCAGAGGTGCAGGAATTGTTCCACTGGAGTGTTTGTAGTTTTGGTGGCAGGAGAATTTTCAAATGTGGATGAGCTGCAAAGAACAAGCTATTCCCATAAGATCTGGAAAATTCTGTTTTGTTGTTGCTTTGTACTTAGTTGAGAGTAGGCCATTTTTGGAGCACACATTCCCTTGTTTACAATCATATCTGAAAAATTATATTGAGCTGTGCTTAAAAAGAACAAAACCGCTCTTGCTACTTACTGCAAGCTTGTCTTTTGGTTTGGTTAACTAAGCCCATCAAATCCATATCGTTTGGGTGCTGCTGACCTGATATATTGATGTAGGAAAAAGTAATGTTTCCTAAGTACGCTTGCTGTATTTTGCAGAAAAAGCTTTTCATACTGTAGGATAAAACAAGGAGATATTGAAAGCTAAATGCATAGCATCAAACCCATACAGCTGTCCTAGATGCCCTTAAGTTTGAAGTTGCCCATTTATGCTTCTTTCTTTTGCGAACTCAAGGTTAACTTTCCCTCAGTTTACTGAACATGATTTATGTTCTTGTGCCCTCAGTGACAGAAATAACTCTGATGAAATCAGTGAAGCAAATGGGAATTTATGTCAGCGTATCTGAAATCAGAGTCTGAGCCTGAATTCCTGTGGGATTACTGCTCGGGGTTTTGATTACCAGTGCAGTGTTGATAAATGCCCATGTTTAAAAAAGGAGGGGAGGAGTGTATTTATGTTGGAAAATAAAAAAAATCCAAACCTCAAACAAACAAAAACTCCCCAACAGGAAGCCCATGCTTAGTTTACTGTGTGTAAAATAGTGGCACATGCCATGCAAAGCTGAGTTGATTACCAGGCAGCTTCCCACTGGCACCTTGTGACACTGCATGAGTAAGTGGTATTTTGAAAGAAATGGTGTGAGGCACTTTTTTTTTTTTTCACAGGAGAATACAAAGTGCATGTTAGCCTTTATGAAAAGGCGTAACTGTGCATCATTAAAGGTGTCATTTAAGAAGAAAGGGCAGAGATTTAACACAGCAGTGAAAGTAGGTAGTAGAGGCAGAAATGCATTCTTTACTTTTGCAGGTTCTTTATGCATGCAGTTTTCATCAAAGTCATATTTTAGTGGTCTCATTTTGCTCAACACTGATGTTATTAAAGTGGCTTGTATTAACTTTGGCAGTTAAAGTGCAGTTCTGCTCTTAAAAACATCATTAGTGGAAGGTCTTGTCTCTGTGCTTTCTACATTGCTTGACAAGTTAGTAGTGTGGCATCTCAGCCTTTTTAGTCTTTTTTTTTTTTTTCTTTTCCTTTTTCTGACAGTCTAATCCTCAAGCACAACCTAATACTTAATAATAAAACAGAGCCTTTGGGAAATAAAGGCATTTGTCTGGTAGTTAATCTGTGTTCCTATTGAAACTTCTGCAGCTGTGTTGCTTTACATAAGTTCTGATCAGGGGTGTCTAAGAAAAATGAGCTAATCATTGGGTAGGTATGTGGGGAGGAATTGTATACAGCTTGTGGTGTGGTACATCAGTGAACACAGAAAGCAGATTAAATGGTCATTCAAAACATTCTTCAGGCAGCCTCAACATCAGTCCCATTTTCGTTTACATATACATGGGCCCCAGGGATTGCTCTCAGGCATATTAGGATGCAAGCAGTAAGATCACAGATTTGGATTTGCATTGCCTGGGGATCATTGCTGCCTAGTGGAAATCCCAAATTGGAGCCTTGTTTTTGGGGAAGGGCTTGGTGTTTGTTTTTTTCTCCCCTCATCTATCATTCAGTATTGGATCTAACTCTGCAAGAAACAGGTGCAGCTCTCTGACTTTGTCAGAAATTGCATCTGTTTCATAGTGGAGCAGAATTTGGCACCTAAATTTCTCTGATCTCCTTTCACTTGGGTGAATAATTGCTGTGTACATACTCACATTTTTTGGAGTTGTTCCAAATGTGTGCATGCTTTAATGTTTATTAATTGCCTGCTTAGGAGTAGGGGCCTTACAGTTATTTTGTGGAGACATTTTTGGCACTTCGAAGGGAAAAATAGAACGTGTATATGTGTGCTTGCTTTCACATCCTTTCTGTATGGCCCATTACAGATGAGAAGGCAGAGCTGTGCATTAAGTGATACATATTGAAAAATAAGGCAGAAATGCAAGCATTAGCCTAATTGTCTGGTTTTATACTGGCATTTTTTCATGTCTCTTGTTTGCACCTATTTAAGGAATAGCTACTCTGATCTGGGGAAATGCAGATTACTGCCTGTCTGAAACGTCACTACTGCCACTGTACAGATGTCTGTGGATGTGTATCTGGAAGCAGTAGAGGACCATACTGCCTTTTTGCCTTCAAGTCATAATTTAAAATTACCAATCCTCAAAAGTACTGACTCCCCAACATTAAAAAATAGCACTGTATAAAGGGTGGTATAGTGTCGAAAAGACAGACCATTTCAGTAGCTTGTCTGCCATGCCCGGTTCTGAAAACTCAAAAGGAGTCTGCATTTAGCAAGCTAGGAGAAAAAGATTTTGTGAGAAGAAGGTGGTCTTACTTGGAATTCTTGGTGCAGACAGTTCAGGGTACCAGACTCTTCATTGCAGCATTAATCTTTGGGGTGATGCTCTTCTGTTTGGGGTCCTGTTTCTGCCCCTACTTTCATGCCTTGCAGATTGCGCCTTGTAAATGCAGATTAAGAATATCCATAGAAGTGAAGTTATTCTCAGCTGTTCAGCTTTCTATGTCTTGTGAATGCCTGTTCCATTTGTAGTAGTATTCAAAATGTTTAAACTGGATTTCTACTTCTAAGCTGTTGTTGGCATTACATACAAGGGAATCCCTCTGATATTTCAGTTGAGATACCTCTTCACAAAACAAGTTATTGGGATGTCATTTTGTGAGTTCTAGTGCAGTTTCAAATCCATGTGCAGGCCTGATTCACAACTGATGGATTGATGATGCTTCAGTGGTTTTAGTAAAGATACACTGATAATAAACAACTGAGATTCTAAACTAACGAAGACGAATATTCAGCACGTCTTAAGATGAGGTCTTAACTATTACCATTATCTAGAGTTTAGTCCCAGTTCTTAATGAGCAGCTTGAAGGAGTCAAAACAACAGCTGAAGTTTCACCGGTAGCAAGTATGTTATCTTTAGTCTCTATCTTAGGCCTTGTACTTCTCACCTATGGACAAGACTAATTATGATGTGCTTTCTTCTCTACTGTGTCTAATGAATGACTTCTTAGTAATTCCATTTAATCTTGGCTGCAGGGTATAGATGAAGGCCCGGAGGGACTCAAACTGATCTCTGACATTATTCGAGAGAAGATGGGAATAGACATCAGTGTGTTGATGGGAGCTAACATTGCCAATGAGGTGGCAGCAGAGAAATTCTGTGAAACCACAATAGGTACTGTTCCAAGTAATAAAAATGTTAAAATATGCTCCTGTCCTCACAGCTGCATAGCAGATAGCTCAAATGTTATTGTTTTCAACATGAGCTGGCTGTTATCAGAAACTGTTTAGTTCTTCTTATTTTAATATTGAATTTCCTGAAATGTTTACACTTCCAGAAGTACTAGGACAATACCAGGAACAGGTGAGAGAGGGGTACAATTTTACGTAGTCTCACTGGGGTTGTGACCTTAGGAAGCAAAATACTAAGCATGCTTTTTATCACCCTCCTCCACGTAACAAACTGCTTTATTTTATTACTGTGCTTAAGATTTTTCTTGGGTCTGCATGGCTTTATATGAATAAATAATTATATGTTCTGTGCTCCAGCTCAGGTGTTATGATCACAGATCATAGAATGATAGGATAGTTAGGGTTGGAAAGGACCTTAAGATCATCTAGTTCCAGCCCCCCTGCCATGGGCAGGGACACCTCACACTAAA
>WYDI02005307.1:0-17847 GCA_009867235.2 Psittacus erithacus | reverse complement strand
GCCAAAATCAAAAACACAGCACTGCACCAGTTACTAAGAAGGAGAAAAATGACTGCTACTGCTGAACCCAGGACACTGGTTTATCACTGTATGTACTTTAGGAAATTAGATACACATATACAAGCAGCTAAATTAAGAATGCTGACAACTTACAACTGCTTTGTTATGTTAAAAGCAACTATACAAACAGCAGCAGCAGGTCAGGTTACAGGCTATATACATCTCCACTGCACCAAATGTTTTTTCCTCAAAGCTTCTCTAACCAAGAACATGGCAAAACTTCTATTGACTTCAATAGACTGAGAGATGACTGAGAGATGGAGCAACACAGGTGAGGTTTTCATGGGATTTCATTGAGCCTGCAGATACAGGCAGGATGCAGTTGGTGAAAATAAGTCACTCTGTGGTGAAAACACTGCCACATACCAGGTTTCACATACAAAGATCCAACTATCTTCCCAGTTATCAAGGTCAGCATAGCTAAAAGGAGATTCCTTGCTTCTTCTTACCAGGACTCCTTCTGACCAGTCATTACCAAGGCTGGGTACAAACAAAGAACAGGCTGAGAAATTCATTTATCCCAGCTTTACTACCCTTCTCCTAGGACCCCCTTTTTCCCTCTCCTTTCCTCCAAAAGAAAGAAAAGAAAAGAAAAAAAAGAAAAAAAAAACCACAAAAACACAAACCACAGTCTTTGAGAGAAAGCAAAAGTTTACAAAGAAAACTGATTCCTACCAACCCAAAAGGCTGCAGTATAGATTAGGTATCTTCTGCATAAAGGTTATTGACTGAGAGCAATAAAAGATTACTAGATTAGCAGCAAAACAGAAATAATGTGGAATTTGGTTAAGGCTTCCTTATGAGCAAAGGCTTTTTCCCTTCCTTTACATCTTCCCAGATTAGGCAAACGAAAGGCAGTCTGTCATTTCTCCCTTGCTATTCACTGCATTCTTCTTTGCTTCTGTAAATGGAGTCTCTCAAGTGCATCGACAACATTATCAACTTTCTGAGGTACCTACATCATCTCAGATACTCAGTGATGCTCACCAGCAAGTGGCAGAACATAAACATCTGTTTTTAAAAGCACATGGCAAGCTAATAACATGGAAGGCTGTCTTCTCCTTATTACAGGCTTACTGATGGAGTAGGAATTATCATTCTTTCTGTTATAAAAACGCAACCTAAGTAGCTATAATAGTGTTGTTTACTTATAAAGTATTAGTAAGCCTTATTTCTTGACCTATCATATTTTCTAGGTAAAAGTTTTAGACAGTTCATAATTACTATTACAGGGAACAACTTCAGAGTGTTTCCTCTGCAATAATAGGAATAAGCCTTGACTTGTATACACAAGGACTGGGCCATGAATATACTTTCATCCAAAAAAAATTCCAAGCCTCACACTGAATCTGTAGATCTAGAAAAGTCTGTATATAGACCTGATAGAGGACCTTTTCTCTTAACGAAATGCCTCTCTCTCTCTTTGCTGAAATCCTACTAAATCCATCAAAAGGTCTATACAGACGTGACAGTCTCTATTAAGCATGCTGCTGTCTTCAAATCTCATGCACACTGTGGGTTCTTCAAGACCTGAAAGGCATGTTAACGAAGGTTTCCTGTTGACCCAAAGCAGCTTCACAGCATGGGACATCTCAGAACTGGGAAGGGAACAGCACAGGCTGCTCTATTTGCAAAGCTTCTGAAGGAAAAAGCAGGAGACTTTACAGATAGGTCTCTAAAGTCTGAATCACAGAGAGAAAGAAACGAGCAAGGAAAAAGCACTTAAGAAGGAAAAAAAAAAAAATCAAGGCAAAACATTGGGTTTTGTTCTCTTCAGTGAATTAATTAACTGAATTAATTTCATTAATTCATTGAAATACAAATGGTCATCCAGGAACACTAGATGCATGCACAGTCCTGACTTTGTCACCATTTGAGTTCCTCAACACTGCAGTTACTTGCCACACAAGCTCCACTTCCTAATAACCTTATTACTAATATGTTCTAGAATGATCAAGTATTTTCTTTGTAAGTAGAAGACTGGTAGTTGGGGTGGGGTTTGGGATTGTTTTGTTTTAATAAAGAAATATCACAGTAGTCATGAATTGCCACTTCCAGGCCTCGATACTGAACCTACCTACTTGAGGGATTTTTTGGTTTGGGGATTTTGGGGGGTTTGTTTTTTTGGTTTTTTTGTTGTTGTGTTGTTTTTTTTTTCCTGGAATTTCCTATTCAACCCTAAACTGACTTCAGTGCAGAGTACAACAAAGCTTCATAACCTTACTATACAAAATTTGTATTAAAAAGTTGTGCATTCTAAATTTGAAATCATGAATGAACAGAATGAACAGAAACCCCACTTCTTGCACCCTGTCAGCAGGTGGTGGGGGGAAAATTAGTACATCACATCTCACTCTTAATTTTCCAAGAAAGCAAAAATCTCCTCAAAATGGGAACCATCTCCACTTGAAGAAGTGGTTTACAGCTTACGCAGACCATGATACAATCCTAACTTACAGAACGAAACACAGATGTACTGCCTGTCAGAACATCCTTCACGTTCCCATGCCAAGTACAACACCCTGTTTGCTGTTCCAGGCTATGCCAAAAGGCAGAGACTACCTCAAAGTACATACTCTTTCCATACTCTGATTGCTACACAGAACTTTTACTTCCACCACATGAAGTTTAGCATTTCTTTGGTTGCTTCTCAGTGAAATATTTTTAAAGGACCTGAAGCGTTACAGTCACTTTCCATTAAGTGAAACGTTTGGAAACCTCAGATAAGCTCAGGGGGCAAAAAAAAATAAAAATAAATGTAGGGCCTAAATGTAAGAAAGCTCAGCAGGCTCTCACACATTAGAGCAGTGACGGCTCCTGAATTCAGCTCTCAAAGAACCCAAATACAACAATAACGATCTTGGCACAGGGCATTTCCTGCAGATTAATGACCAGCAGGGAGGAGCTGATGGCCCACAGTGAAGCCAAGGGCCATTAACCCCAGCCAGTCATTAATCCCTAGGAAATGCCCTGTGCCAAGATCATTTTCTTATTTCAAAATGAAAAGCAGCAGAGACTATGTAGGTTGTTTTGTTTTAATGAATGATGTTATTCAATTGCTATCTCCAGGGTATAACACCTACGTAAGTTAACTTGTGGTAGGTTAACTAAGAGACCGCAAGTGCAGAGGATGGGCAAAGCACACGACCCAAGCAGAAAACACTCATTGTATACAAGGCTGACAGCAATTAGGGGATGGCTGCAGCTCTGTTTCTTGCTCAGAAACACAAAGAAGTGCGGAATCACTGTATTACAAGCAAAGATGTTGCTGTGAGCTGCATTAATCATTCCCAACTGTGCTGATGAGCACACACTCATTAATTAGAGGCACGTATCTGCATCATCCAAGGAAAAACTAGTATGTTGCTCTAGAACAGACATTGTCATAGATTTCATCTAATACCTCATGGAATATAAAGGACAGTAACCATGTTCATTACCATTCCTGTCACTTAAACCTGTCGGAAATTCACACTTCCCAACAATTGCATCCAAAAATAAAACCCTAGCAAAATAATCACTGCTGGATAATAATCCAGCACGTGTGGAGAATTTCATAGAAGCTCTAAGTTTATAGCAAGTAGGTATGGATTAGCATCAGAACAGCCTTCAAGTTCCCACGCCAAGCATACAGGATAAGACAGAAGAGTAAACCCATGTTTAGAAGCTGACCTGCACCATATACTTCAGTTTTCTGTTAATACGCAACTTGAGTGCTTCACTATGATGTTTGCTTAGCACAGCTACAGAACACAGGGCTGGAGCATTACCACTGCAGCTACTGAGCAAAGAAAACCTGCAAGTATGCTGGCATTTGCTACAGTAACACCTGTGTACCTTAGGTTCTTGATGGATTTATTCACATAGTATCCTTGAAGATAATCATTTTGAAGGCAGGAAACGTGCACATAGGTAGGAATTTTTCAAAGCGCATCAGATGAATAACCGTCTCTGTGATACTGAACCTTATCAAGATTCTGAAACTCATACACAAAAGTGGTTGGCAAAGGAGTTTACAGGGACAAGCACAAAATCCCTTGAAGTACACGCTTTTAGAAACACTTTTATCATATTGAAAATACGTGGATGCAGCGAAGAGGAAGTCTTAGCTTTAGAGTGTAGTATATTGCCAGGTTATGATGACTGCATGTTGGTGAGCCTAATCCGGCTGGTCTATGATTGTACAATTAAAGTTTCTTGCTAACAGCACTATCACTGATTTAAACACCAATACATAACCAGAATTCAGGTTAAGAGCTTTTGTGCTATAAATACCATCCTAGCATTAAAAAATTATTCTAAGCAGATAATCTCCAAGAAATTTCACTGCCTTATTGGTAAGTTATTCCATCTCTAACTAAACTATCCAGATAGTCCTAAATGAACAAATAGTTATCTTTTCTTAGAATCACGTCTTATTTCCCTTCTACACTGGCAGTCATAAACTTACCTGCTAACTTAGTGCCGGTGAAAGACACTTGCTATGTCTCAGTTTTAAGATTAGCTTACTGTATGGAGTATCTCCTACACACAGTCCTTTTCTAATCTTCTGCAAAGTGCTTTTTTCAAAGATGAATCCATAAAAATGGATTTTTTTTCTGTACCAGGAAAGAACTTACATGTGTTTCTATTTACCAGTAAACCACTGTACATGGTTACTTGCTCTTACAGTCCCTAATCTTATAGAAGGCTAATAAGTATCCTCACTCCCCCAAGGAAAGGAGCATATACAGTACTTTGGAGCATCAGGCTCTCATCAAGATTATACATGAACAAAGAGGAATTACGCCAGCATTCTTTTACCAAGCGCTTGTTGTCTTCTGGTCATATATGATTTAGTGGGAATAAAAATAATTAATGAAAACAATCCAGGAGGGAATGAGTAAACCCAGCAACACTTTCCAGGAATTTATTGCCCAGCTGCTACAAAGGTCAGCTCTTCCGCCTCAGCACGAAAAACTGCGCGTGTTGCAATGCAATCTCAACACTGGTGGCTCTTACCTACAAAAGAGCAACAATCGGGAAAGGAAAGAAACCACGTATCACCGATGCGGTCTGCATTTCCAGGTTCATCTTCACCACTACAATATGCATCACGCAGGACTGCATTTCAAAAGCAGTACAAAACTGTATCAAAGAACTAACTTCTTAAATACTCAAGCAGCTGCTCACAGTTTTCCAGCCCAAAACCAATCCTGTACGACAGAAAAGACCTTGTCAACCTGTCCAGGGAAAGGTAAGAAAGATTATGAGATATTAATATATTAAGACGAAAGTGGCCAGTATAATAAAACAGAGAGCAAAATTCTATTTACTTATTTTGACAGAAATCTAGCAAAACCCCACTGACACTGATTATGACAAAATCACTAACTGCAAAAACACTGTTTGCTAATACACAGTCAGACAGAAAAGACTATCCTAAAGTGAACTCAATTATTTTAAATTCAAAAGTGAAACCCTAGTGTTAAACTGACTTTAATACCTGTCACAATACAGTAGATGATAATGCAGACAAGCAAAGTACAATAACCAACCCTGATTTAGTATGAACTTTGTTTGAATCAATACTCTTAACCCTCAAGAGAAATAGCACTTTTGTTATAAAATACTATGGTGCCAAGTAAGAACAGTTATTACCCTGATATAGCAATTGAAGACCCACCTGGTGTGCATCTGTGACACTCTAATTCTGTAAGGCCAATATACTGAGTTCTGAGGCAAAATCAGGGAACACATCAGTAATCTCAACAGTTGACAGAACAGTGGACAGAGCAAATTTAAATAATGATTTTTTCAGTGAAATGTTTGAATCTTAGCACAAGAGCCTTTTCAATAGAAAAACAATTCAGTGAACAACGCTTAGTTTAGTGAAAAACGCTTTTAAATGTGGTCAAGAATTCAGAAGCACAATTTCCAGATTAAATTTGCCAAGAACAATATACCAAATTCCCGTGAAGTCCCTCTTGCAGCTCCTGTGATAGGAGATTAAATAAGAAGCAACCTAATAGATTTAAAAGGCCTCTCTAATAGGTACACTCACCTCTCTACTGAGCAGCTTCCTCAAGTCATCCTCAGATTAATGAAAGGTTACATATTTTTGCTAGTTGGCAAGTACACTTCAACACAAGTAAAAGCCAGGCCTGCAATTCCTTGGGGTATATCCACCTTGTGCACAGGTTTGCTATCCACACATCATACACATTTTCCTTTACCTTCAAGTTGAGGGGCAACAACTGAAGAATGTTTGCAGGAAGAAGAGAATTAAAAAATAAAAGTTATTGGACACCTTATATAAAAAAGAGAAGAAATTTGACTCCTAGAATCACAGAATGGTTTCGGTTGGAAAGGATCATCTAGTTCCAACCTGCCTGCCATGGGCAGGGACACCATGTCACCCAAGACTCTGCCCTCATACAGCTCTGAAGCAGCTTTTAATAATTATGTGAGCTTTTCAAAGAAGGATATTTTCTTAAACATTGCCTCTTCTCCACTACTGGTAACTTGGTTGTAAGAGCGAACAAGACTAACCAGTTCAATAAGGATCACTGCAATTTACAGAAAAGTGGAACACACACACGCAAAAAAACAAACCTCTACACAACTGCTATAAAGACAAATTGTACTGCCTGCAGCTTTTACTCTGAAGGTCAAATATTCTCCAAGTCATCACAGAAATTGCTCTTCAAAAGGTGGGAATATCAGTCCCTATATACAAAAATGGTCTGACCAGCTATTTTGTGCAGAGAGGAACAATGACAGCCTTCTTCATTCCTAGCTGGGAGCTGCAGGCCAAATGCCATGCTAAGATAATAATGGGCTGACTTCAGAATATTGAGAAACAGCTTGAAAGTGGGGGGGGAAAAAAAAAAAAAAAAACCACACCACACCAAAAAAAAGCCCCTCACAAAATGAAGAAATGGCAGCATTTACGTACAACTGCAGCCCAAGATGATTTAGGGGAGCAATGAAATTAGTTTCAACATCTTTGTTCCTCTAATTGATCTATCTACAATTACTGTCATTGTCATTATAACTTGTATCAGTTGTAATTTATGCAATTAAGAAAGAGGCAGATGCTAAAACCCAAATTACATAATTACATATAGGAACGTTACTGACATTGTGTGTGCTCCAGTTAGTCATAGCCCTTAGAGTGGACAGCTTCTGTTCATCTGCATGCCAGCAGAATTCCACATCCTCCTGATTTTTTTTCCTAGTAAACAAACAATGATCAACGTGCACAAAATCTCCCAGCTACAGAAACCACTCCATTGTATCAATGTTAACTATGCTGAGTCTTAGTATATAACTGATGTTCTTGAGCAGTTAAAAAGTCAAATTCAACAGAAAATTAAAAAAAATAGAACTACACTGATCTGTGTACTTCCACTAAGAACACAGTTTTCAGAGTGTAATTTTCCTGACTAAATGTGGAACTTAGTTTTTGCATCTGCTTTGAGCCATGGCCCTCAAGAATGGCTGTTGACACTGGGCACCTCTTCACAGAGGTGAAGGTTTCTCACAGGAACACAATAAGAAGCTTAAAAGTCTACTCCTCAACATTTTCCTTTCTAATCAACATTGCCACCATCCACTTACCTAAGAACTCACATCTCTTAGTTGATTAACATCCTCCATTTCGCACCTACTCATTTGGCTTTATTTAGCACAAATAAATGAATGCACAAATGAGCTCTGCTTGACATTACACCACTGCTGACTTCAGGAGTGTAAAACCTTGGTCATCTTTTCATCTTCGAAACCTTGTTATGAAAAGCAGCAAAGGTCAAAGATTGCTTTGCCTCTCTATCTCATCATATTATTATGCACGCAAAAAAATGCTGGAGCTACTCACTCTTGCTTACAACTAATAGTTTAGAGATAATAATCTCTAAAAATATTAGAGATATTCTTTTCCCTTCTCCACCCACAAACAAAAGGGAGTCACTGAAATTTACCTCATTCATCTCATATTTCCACAGTGAAATTACTCATTTGTGAACATAATTTGTCTCCAAATCAGATCATGCAGAAGAGGAATGCTGTTTTCCCAGTGCTGCTGTTAGGGATTGAAAAAGGACTGAAGGACTTGCCTGTAGCCACAGGATTACAGTATTGTTGTGGTTTCCATCATTCTTGGCTGGTCTTTCTAAACATTTTGTTTAAAATGGCACATCCTAACACACACACAAATTAAATTTATAAATAACTCCATCCTACAAAGCTGAAATGTAGACTTCTGAAAATTCATGGATACTTCCATATCTTAATGCTCCCTTTTTACAGTGTACAGAAAATATCATCACAGATTTTCGCTTGGGATCTTTTCATTACATGTCCATTTTATTTCTTAAATAACACAGTAAAAAAAACCTGCAGGAAGACACCACTGTCTTTATTTACTTTCTCATTTATTCTGCAGCAGCCAGCATGCATGTCTGTTTGCACTGTTCCTGAAAGCCCTTATTGCTTTCTGATTGAGCCAGAGCCTTCAACACATCAAGCAGATGGCCATAAATAATGCAAAGATGCTGAACTTAGTGGACTTATCACAAAAAACAATTCACACCACTAAGTCCAACTTGTTAGAACATCTTTAGGCCAAGTCACGCTATACACATCTTTAACTCAGGAATTCAAGACTCATTCACCAACGTATCAAATCCTTTGTCCATCTCTAAAGCAAATAGTGCACACACTTGTAAATCTCCTTACAAGTTCTGTTTCTATTTAAACTGCTTTCAAAAACTTGTGCTGAACACGTAAACTGGTAAGTATTGGACACTAAGAAAGAAAAACACCAACAGAAACACGAACAGCTGAACCTGTGCATTTGTTACACTACAGATCATCACACAGATATTCAGAGAATGAGAATTTTTAATTTTTTTTAAAGCGTATCAAGCACAGAAGAGTGTAATATGGAAAAAAGTTCATTTACTTCACTGTTAACTTTCCAACCTACTCTCTCTGTCATTGGATTATTGTGCTGAAATTCTGGGTTGTTTGGGTTTTTCCTGTTGTTTGTTGTTGTTTTTTTTTTTCTTAAAGAAGAAAAGGGATGACTATGAAAACTGGGACTTTTATTTTTCTGCTTTAAGTAATAAGAAGGCATGGCGGTTTATATTCTCATTTCCTTTACCACCCTCTTCTCCTATTAGTGTACATGCGTGTCTCTATAGCACACTAAGAGCAGCAAGCACTCCTACAAAATTTAGCTAGCGTGTCAGACTAACTTCTGCAACTTATCTTTAAATAGATTTCAACAGCAATCTTTTCATCTGAATAAAAGCTTGCGTAGCTATTTTGCAGAGAAGGAATGAAGCATCCGTCTCAACTTGCAAAAGACTTGATAAGCACATAAGGACAGTTATTTCTAAAAAAGAAACACTTTAAGAATCATTTTAAACCATTTTGCCACTTTTCAAGATGTATGTTTTCATAATCTGCTGCTTGTACAGAAAGCTTACCCGTATAAGAAAGTGGAAATTCATGTCATAAACATCAAGTCTTTCAGGTTTTTACCAACTACAGAACAAAAATAGCATTAAGTAGTTAACCACCACTTATCCCCAGTTGTTGGCTTACATTTTAAAGGAAGTTTGGGGATTCATACTTTCAGTAAACTTGAGCACTAATCATCTCAAAGAAAAACTTCAAATAAATATATTAAGCAGGCACCATCTCTAACCTCTAGCCTCCAGCAGAAGCAAACAGTCAGCAGTATACCTCAGGGAGAAGGATATTAATCTACCTCTCAGTTTCAAGCAAGCCTAGAAAAAACCACACAATTTAAGAGAGCTGGGAAAGCACTGACAGGAAAGATTAGCAGGAATAGTAACACTAGAAAAAACAACACAAGAGATAGACAGTTGGTTGAAGTCAGTCTTTCTTTTACAAAGTAAGAGAAGCTTCTAATCAGCTTCCGATTTCAGGATTTGGGACATAGAGCAAACATTTTTATTTCTCAGCTTTATATGTCTTCTATTTCTATAATTATATGGTTGTTTGACACATCATACATTATCCTATTTGGCTTTTTTCTTTTCTCTCAAAAACAAATTTATCGCTTCCCTTTTTTTGGGACATTATGGACAGTATGTTGCCGTTTGGGAGCAGTACTAATATTATTTCACCATTTGGGAAATAACCCATTGAAATAATCAGCCCACATCACTTTCAAATGATGCAAAACAATGCTCCACTGTAGCTAAATTATCTTGCTGAAGGAAGCAGCACCATGCTCCCTTTGTACATTCACTATAAAGCATCGCGAAGTATCACTCCAAGCAAGGTAAGGTGAGAAATTTTGCTACTGTAAACCGATACTTATTTACTTTTGTTTGTACATTAATGTATTATGTACATATTGCATTTTTTAAAGAATGCAAGGTGGCATGGAATAAGTAGGAACATGGGAAAAATAAATAACATGACTGCCTCCAGAATGCCCATCATCTTTACTAGTGGAAATAATCTGCATATTAATTAAGCCACGACTGAACTTAAGCCCATGAACTTTGTAGGAATGGAGAATGAGCCGTCAGAGATGGCTTCCCCCGCAACAAGTTTGTACTTACATTCCTGGCCATTAGCTATTTACCTATGCTGCTGTAAGTTACATTGTGACTAAACAGAAACCTACTTAAGGGGAAGAACAGCAAGTGCTTTGCTTTAAGAGAAAAAGAAAAGCTTTGGAATAAACTTTCTGTACTTCATTTTGCCCATCAGCTTTCTTCTTCTGGAAGGACGTAATAAATGTAGATATCTCAAACAGAGAATGTTCATGCAACCATTATCTACAAAACATTTTTTCAACTACTTCTAATAGGTCTTATTTATTCGCTTTTGTACATTCTGTCTAGCAGAGGCTTTTTTTGTTAGGAAGGTTTCTCTCCCTCTAGGAAGAACATACCTCCATTAAAGAATTAAGAAATCAGGACTTTCTAATTCACCAAAATGAAAATTTTCTAAGGCACAATTCTTTCATCTGCATTAAAACAAATGATGTGTACACTAGAAAGCTATTTCTTAAAACTGTTAACACAACCAAAAATCCTACCTTAATGAATGCACACAGTATGAAATGAAAAGCCACTATGATTCAGCTGGGTGCTATGACCTTGGGGAGATGTCTGAACACAACACCACCCTAAGAGAGCAAGCTCTGTTAGAGGAAAACTTCAAACTGCTAACTGAAGAGGGCTTAATCAAACTTCTAACATTCATCATATATTTATGTGCTTCCCCAAACAAGACCATATAGTTTCCATCAATTTACTTTGATGATCAAACTTTTAAAACATGTTTACAGAAGTGTTTACTCATTTTATTTCTCACGGCGATACATGAGTCTTCTCAGACTTTTTTGTTAACAGTTTTCACACATTATCAAGTTCTGGTAGTCATATGAACTCTGCTAATACTTAGCTATGAATTCACAACATAAAATGATTTCACTATGAATCATACTTTAGCATGCTCTGTAAACATCCCTGATGTTTCACATTTGCATCCTGTACTCATGACTGAGGGTGCCAAGCATATGGTTTTCGACAGTATTAGAGACAGATTTAGAGAGATATAGGCTACATCTATCTAACACTACCTAACACTAATATTATTTAATACCATAACTATTAAAGAAAATAAACATAAAGTTTTAGCTAGAAAAAGAACATGCCCTAAAAAGGATTACAGCCCTCACCACCAACCCCTTTGAGGTTGTTCAGGTATCTACAAGTAGCAACACACAAACTTCTACTAAGTGATATGCATGAAAAACAGGACCCTGAAATGGCCTCTCCAGCACCTGTACCTGGCCAAGTACAGCACTGCAGCCCCTTCCATTATCCCTTCCATGAGGAGAAAGCGTGCCAGGAACTGCAGCCCTTCTCCCCTTCCACGAGGAGAAAGTGTGCTGGGGACTGCCATTTCCTCCAAAAAATTTGCCAGATGTGGCAAAGAGCCAAGAGCGACTGTCCCTTCCTCTGTAAAATACAAGGCTTATCCTCAAGAGCGGCAACTAGGTCAGCTATGTTTGGGAATTCCTAACCTAGACCAGGCTTTCTAACTCCATGCCCTGCCTGTAAAATACTGACAAATGCTCACAAATATGACAATGAATAAGTGGAACTTCAGGTAAATCTTTGGAGACATCACGGATCTGCAGACTGGCTGGCATTTCCACTCAACGCACCTTCTAGCTATTTCAAAGGATACTGCTTCTACTAAAATACAAGTTCAAGTAACTCTCAGTTCCACATAGTGAGTGGGAAAAGCTCTCCCGTAGCCATGACAAAGAGTAGTTACAGCTTCTCCCGCTTGGGTCACATATCTGCCTGCCGGAAGCTGAGCAAGTGGTCTGGCACTGTCTTCTCACCCTCTGCCTGGAACATGACTCCTGAATACAGCAGCAATGGCTTAACTTAAGTCCTCAGACAGCAAGCAGCTCCTGTAGGTAAGTGATCATTCCCACACAGACAAGCTTGGGTTTCCCCAAAAATTTTGTTTTTCTTGAGGAGCCAAAGCAAACCTGACACTGTTTCAGCTGCTCCCTTCCCTGTGTTCAAATATGCTCTAAGTTGATGATTATTTATAGAAACAAAAGCAGCAGCACAAGCAGCAAAAAAAGAATTGTTTCTATGGTACATTACATATTAAGTAAAGAGAGGATCCTAAGAAAGACATTTACAAATAATTGCATGCACAGTCCAAGCAGACCATGGTATTTCAACCTACCAACAGTGTTCACTTATTTAGACTTGAAAAGCCATGTACAGGCATGAAGTCCTGCTGACCTCAGTGGCCACACTCCAACCATTCCCTGGGCTAAGTTTCTGTCAATGGTAAGTCCCCTCCCCTATTGCACAACCAAGTACATCTGGATTTTAAAACTGTGGGCAAGCAGCAGAGTAAACCCAAGCAGCCTTTGCACTGCTTAAAGCGCAGAAACTAAAAAATACTGTGATGGTGAAGCTCCCAACAAGTCATCACAAATTTAAGTATCTTCAATATATTCAGAAAACATGGAACTACTGTAACACAAAAACTAGCAGTTCTTTCGACAACCACACAGAAAATAACAGTCATTAAATAAGCAGGCATTACCCAAAGTCCTCATCATCCCTGTGAACAGGTAGCAGCATGTAACACAGTCTTGGTGAGCTATTTCAGCTCGGTTATTTTTTTAATTCCCTTTGAGGTTTCTCGGCAGCAGTTCAATAGTATTTAAGAGAGATGGGACACACAATTTCCAGAACAGTACACTCTGAATCTGTCCTGAAATGAATAACTGCATGGAAGTTTAGAAAATGAAAAATATCAAGCTGGCCTCATAGATGCATAATTGAATGCCCCATGATGGCACAAGTTGGCCAAGTCAGTCATAAATTTTTACACCTTAAACTTTCAAGTGGCAGAATGGAGACTTGGGAGATATTTCTGGTTCCAGCTATCTATCACACAGTTAAAATTTGCATTAGTTAACATGTCTAACACCAGACAAGATTCAGTCCAGCGAGACAGTAAATTGATGCTACCCTAAAACTTCGAAGCAAGCACCAGAATCTACACTGTATCATGCACAGTACCAAATACTTCCCTTGCTGAATCCTGAGCTTTCAGCACTCTTTCCTACTGCAGTAAGTACCTAATGAGCTGTCAGAGCACACAGAGCAGCACTCCTGGTGTGCAAAATAAAACATTTCATTATCTACAACTGAAAATTTATGATAATCAATGTCACAGTGTCACTGCAAAATATCTTCTTCATTTCCCGTTTCCACACTTCTGTATCCTCAGATACCACATGCAGTTACTCAAAGTGTTTTGGGTTTGCTTTCTTTTTTATAATTTCCCCATTGCCCAGCCTTTCAGGAGAGACACACTGTACTCTACAGTATTCTCTTCTCTGTCAGTCAGGTTTCCTTTTGTCATGGATCTCCTTACACTACCAAACAGAAAGCATCTACTTCTAATGATGATATTAATGACCAGGGCAATCACATTTCAATACCAATTTTCCTGAGAACCCTAAATAATGTTGTCCTATTAATAACAAATTCCTGAGATAAGGCTAAACACATCTTCTTCAGAGTAATACTACAATGATTACTACTATCTACAGATCAGCAGCCCAAGGACGTTTTATTTAACCCAGCAGGTTATTATATAAGCACCTGTGTCTAGACAAAGAAAATTACTCACTTTTTTTTTTTAATCCTCTGCCTTCTCACATGTAGATTTTCTTTTATGAATTTTCACCTACACACAAACCAAAGAGCTGGCACACTGGCTTAAGAAAGTCTGAAACTGAGTTACTTTATAACAGAAAATTAGAATTAGAAAATAACATGAGCAGTCACTGGTGGCTTTTGGCACCTTGATGTTACCAGTTGATGGCTTGCAACAGCTTGCAAAATCTAAGTTAAACACATTATTTTATAATTACCTGAGGCATGAACTATACTAATTCGCTCCTCCTTCCCCCTCCCCTCCAGATAGATCATGATTTACACAAGCACAGATGGTGCTCACCAAGAGCGCCTCCTCATCTGCTTAAAAATTTTTAGAGTCAACTTCATCCAAAAATCTATGGACCACCCGTGCTCCACAGCAGAATATACTTAATGCCATGTTCTCTTATGTTGAAATGTTCTGCTAATCATGCACTTAAGACTTATGTCTTATGTTGGTTGCAGGCCATTAACTAACATGAATTGCATTCAAGCTAACAGGAGATAAGTTATTGAATTCCAGTAAAATCAGTATTACTGCTAGAACAGATCTGTCCTTCAATAAGGACAGATGCCACAGTGTCATCGCTTTAAACTATACAATCTTTAAGATATTGTCACCTCTTAGGCAGCTATCTTCACATATAACAGTACATAAAAGAGCCAAAGCCACATGAGACATCATCCAGTTTTATTCAATAATACAATTTTACAAATAGCCTCTTTTTAAATCTCAAATGCATTCCTCCATGATTTTTTTTCTTTCACTCTGCAGCAGATTTGATTATTACATCAAAGAGACAGCTAATGTGAAAATTAATACAGAAAAACTAATTTAAACTGAAAACTGGCATAAAAAAGTTGTAGGTGGTAATGGATTACATTCCATTTGTTTCCTCTAAAAGGAGATGGGGGAGACCTCAAATGAAAAAAGAGCATATACATTGAGTGGCTTACGGTAATCAGACCGTAATCAACCTTTTGCTCTAATGCTCTGCTGATAATCAGGAATGTTAGAAGCTCATTCAAACATGAGCTACAGTAAACGCAAAAGCTTTGCCATGTGGAGCTATAAACATTAATTTCATTCCCACTGGAGTCAGCAGTTTCCATGAGCATGCTGTAGTCTAGCTTGCAGTGCAACACCCAGACTGTTAGCTAAGGACCTCCAGGGAGCAGGAAGAACCAAGTATGCCTGCACCATTCAACTGGCTGTGTATTCACACCATAACATTTTGAACAACTGATATTTTCTTAATGATTTTTATTTCTGAAGGACAGCATAGAAGTCGATTGACATTCTCAAGTGTTCAAAAATAAGATGACTGCAACAGTTTCAAAAATGCTAAAATAAATAAATACAGGAGAAAAAAATCCTAATCCTATATGCCCAACCTTTTACAGAAGCCTCAGCAAGGGGTCAGCAGCGCATAGGGCCCATCATTCCCACAGCAATTACAATCAATGCCAGAGTCCAATCAGCATAAACACTCCAGTGTTAGTCAGAATCCTCTCTCATGACATGCAGCTTGTCATTTATTATCCAACGCTGAACAAGTCAGAAACTATAATAAAAAACTTCAAAAATCAGTATTACATGCTCTGAAGCAAGAGAAATTAAGAGGTAGAGGCAAACTGCACACTCCGTAAATCCACCCTGCATTCTTAAGAGTATATAATGTTTTATGATGCTTAAGTGTCAACTTCTCTTCAACAATAAATACAGAGCTGGGGGTAACCTTTATGTATTGTCATGCACATAACAGTGACAAACTGCTGTAAGGAGACTGTGCTTTCCACCCCCACCCCCCCCCAGATATCTGAGTATTAGTAGTATATCAATATGTGTGTGTTATATATGTATATAAATGTTCTCATGTATATGACAAGCATGTTTTTGGACAAAGCCTTTTTAAATTGCTCTCTGGTCATTCAGACATGCAAAATTATTTACCACTCCACAGACTTTCAAATCTCAGAAGTTCTGAAAGTATTAGGTCCTTGAATAAAGAATAAATGGCAATACTTGATTACATTAAGGAGAAAGCCAATCATAAACAGTAGCTGAATCTGATGGCTCAATTCTACAAACTTCTTGGTTCAGGCTAGTCATTAATCAGAATATACATATTGTCACATTCATAGGATTCTAACAGAGATCAAAATAAAAAAAGGGCGTGAAGGGTCTTGATTATCATTTTCACTGACAGTTGCTCCAACATAAATTCTACCAGATGCCTTCTACCATACCCCTTCATCAGCACAATAGCTCTATTCATTCTCATATCTTCTGCACAGTTTCTCAGTAAAATTATTATAATGTCTTTAATTTAGGTTTCCTCCAATAAACTGCACAGCAGCAGAGTGATGCACAGTGGCTTTAACACCGTCATCACAACACAACTAAAACTCCCTTGATGGTGCAACCATTTAAACAGACACTACTGTCAACATAAACTGGTCCTATTTGGAAGCAATGCTACACTGAATGCTGCCAAAGCTTATGGTCACTGCCTGAGGAACGCTCAGTTCTACCATCTAAGCCTTTTCAGAATTGGTTGAGTTTACATAGTTTTTTTTCTTGAAAACATTTTTCTTTACAGCCAAAGTTATTTTTGTAAGCTTCATGCACTGTAATGTTGGCAAGTATCTCTACGTATCCTGTTTATCTGAAATATTATATTAAAATTAAAGATTAACAGGGGTTTTTTGTGGGTTTGATTTTGGGGTTCTTTTGTTCTTTTTTATTATTAAAGTAGTCCAAAATTTAGAATCTCAGGAACAAGTGAAGTCAATCTTTTTCTTCAGTTTCAAAATGAATATTCAACAGGCTTTTTTAAGGAAATTAGTGGTATTAGTCAATATCTTAAGAATATTTAGAGAGATTTCAATCATACTGATGGCTTTTTTACAAATTACTGTGACATAGGTCAGTTCTTTGGATTCCCTTTGACACAGGGAATTAAAAATGTTTACCTCATTCTATAGCAAGATCTTCATTATTAAACATCAGACTAGAGCAGATTTTGTACATATCAGTACATTCACAACACTCAACCAGGTAAGATCTAAGCTCTTCAGGAAGTAAAACCAACTACTTGATAATGAGCAATAAGGTGCTCAAACTATGTTCCATAACCATTTTTCTAGGTCTGTTTCTAGAATGTGACACAATTTGTTCTTCTTGTGAGGGCCTGAGCCAAGAGCAGAGCAACTTCTGTGGGAAGGATGGTGTCCTGGGTTCAGCAGTAGCAGTCATTTTTCTCCTTCTTAGTAGCTGGTGCAGCGCTGTGGTTTTGACTTGGTTTGGGAACAGCGCTGATAACACCAGTGTTTTCAGTTACTGCTTAGAATGTTTAGACTGACCAAGGACCTTCTGAGCCTCATGCTCTGCCAGGGAGAAGGGGAAGCCGGGAGGAAGCAGACACAGGACACCTGATCCAAACTAACCAAAGAAGTATTCCATATCACAGCACATCATGCCCAGGATGTAATGGGCAGTTACCCAGAAGGGAGATTCTGCTGGGGTGGGGCTGGGTATCGGTCG
>WYDI02005306.1:0-17091 GCA_009867235.2 Psittacus erithacus | reverse complement strand
GTGCTGTGGTATGGAATACCTCTTTGGCTAGTTTGGGTCAGGTGTCCTGTCTCTGCTTCCTCCCAGCTTCCCCTCCTTCCTGACAGAGCATGAGGCTCAGAAAGTTCTTGGTCAGTCTAAACATTCTAAGCAGTAGCTAAAAACATTGGTATTATCAGCACTGTTCCCAGACATAAAGTCAGAAACACAGCACTGCACCAGCTACTAAGAAGAAGAAAAATGACTGCTAGTGCTGAAACCGGGATATAAAGTCTGCTCTAAGAAGCAATATCTTCTGTCTTATCACTCTGAATAACCTAGAAATTAATTTATCTTATGGATTTGTTAAGATTCTATTTCAAGTAATAATGAATACTAGAAGTCCAAGGACTGCAACATTTAGTCATCCTGACAAAATTATAATAATGTCTCAAAAAAAATATTAGAAAGCAGACAGGTGATATGCTAACACATATGTAAAATCTCTACCAGATGAAGTACTGTTAAAGATTACAGCACCTACAGGCCAGTTCATAATGACTATATGATTACATCAGAGTGGGGAAAAATCTTTCTGAGAATCATTTATTCATAAATTGAATTTCAGTGCAGTACAAACTGCCATCTTAACCCAACTTCATAGAACAAATTTAGGTCAAGAAAAGTAATACATCTAGAAAACACTGAAACAGCATTACTCAAAATTAAACTTTTTTGATTTTTTTTTTGAGAGCTTGTTGTCCAAGAGGCTTAGGTACTATTCCTGAAACTACAGCAGAGGTACTGCTGTTCCTTCTACTCACACACTTTTCCAGCCTCTGAGAAATATGGATTCAGCTCCTCCGTCTGCCAAATTCAGAAGAGGGACAGGAACTTAGGTGTATTGCTCTTCCAAGTCAAGTGATCCAGAGTATTTGAAGATAGCTTTCTCTTAATCTTCCCTATTTTAAGTATTCCACTTTGCAAAAACAATGAATTATTCATTGGGCAAAAAAAACAGAGAAAGTAAGAACTCTGAACTGGCGCATCAATTATTCATACAACTTTAGATCTCATGACTTCGAGTGGAGAGGTGAATAGTAGTCAAAAGTTCTTAAAAAAAATCTTCTCAAGGATTATCCTTTTCATATCTTTGTCCTCATTGCATATATTATACGTGAAAATTATCTCTCTATTTGTGCAAAAAAAAGCAAGATTCTGTAGTAAATATATACTTTGGTCTTGTAACTTTATCCACTCTTTCTATATATGTGCATTTTACAATCTTTTATTCTTAATAGTGTTGAATCTTTCTGTGCTGTCAACTCATGCTTCCCAAATTTCTGTAGATTGTTCAGTAATTGCTTTTTTCACAGTTACGGACATTCCAAATGTGGTTGTATGGCTGATTTAAAACAGAGCTTTGAATCTGAACTGAATCAAGCCTTACAAAAAGTTTCTTTAACAGGAGAAGAGGAAAATCATACACAGCTGATCACTTGATTCGGGTGTTCTTTCTCACAGGCTTACTGTAGTTTCACAGTGTATGTAATAATATACGCTGTGGAAGCCCACAGGGTATATTAATATATATACACTACGTATGTATACAGTATAGTCACTCTTTCCAGTAAGCCGCAATTGTATAAATTTACCTTTCCCTTACGCTGTGACTTAATTATCAACCAAAGTGTGGTACATGTGGGATTTTCAAATGACTGATGGCTTTGTGATGCAAACATTTGAAAATGCACCAACTTTTTGAATATGTTTGTTTGTTTTTTTTTTAATACTAGTACAATGCTGTATGATTTAAAAAGGATTAAAAATGTACATAAATATATGTTAGTAGTAGCATAACATCTGTAAAATATCAATATGTATGGTGCATTCACAGTACATTATGAATGATAAATAGGTGACAGTAGATGCCTTTATAGAATATTTGTCGTGCACTCTAGGTTTAGTTATGCTATAAGCTGCTCAAGAGCCATCAACAGAAAGTGAATAGGGTTATCAGGGTTACAGTAAGCTATTTAGAATGAAATGTGCAACCTTAAAATTAAGTACTGTAAATGACAAAAAGTTGGCAAGCTGCAATTAGACAATAAACTGTAGTCTAATAGAGAATAGTCCCTTGAGGTTTTCCATCTTCCTTTGAAACATAGCACAAGAAGCACTTGTGTCAAATTTTTAGCCTTTGGTGTGTAGCAAAATGGAATTGTATTCATCACAAATCTCCTAATGAATCTTTGAAGAAATGTATATGGTAAAGTTGAAAACATTATTTTGGAAAACAAAGAACTATTTCTGTTGTTAAATGGCTGATTGATGTTCTTTGTGTCATTGTGATACTGATAGAACAATTCAAAATACAGTATTTTTCAAACATGGGTTAATTTTTTCTTTATCCATAGTTGAAAAATAAGTCTTAAGTAACACTTTTCGAACTCTGTACAACCTAATTCTTTTTGCTCTTCCAAACAAGAAATAGAAATTGCAGTATAATTTTATACTCTTAAAGTTTTGTTTTCCCTACTCCAAAGTTATGATCTTTAAAGGAATTTCAGATCTAAATATTCGAAAAGCAGTGTTCAGATGAAAAGGAATATTATGGTTTTTATAACATTAATATTAAATATTGTTAATATTAATATTAAATAATTTTACCTTTCCATCCTACTTTACTTATTACTTATCCTACTCTATTTATTACTTATCCTACTCCTACTTTATTAGGAGACAAAACTAGCTCTTATTATACATGTATACATATATGCATTGTTTGAAGTGACTATTGCAATATTCCTTGTGAAATAAGGCTGTGGTCTAGAAAAAGTCTACTTAGACTTTAGTGAGACTTTTATTCTACAGATATTAAGCTAAAAATAGCCTTTGTTTGCATGACAAAGTTGAAGAACAATACTTACAAAAAGAATCTTACCTTGCGAGAACATTTGTTACTGTATTGCTCTGGGTTCTGTACTGTAGATTCTGTGGCCTCCTGAACCTAAAAGTTACTTCTAAAGGAAATAAAAAAAAGGTTTCTGTGTATGACAAATGATGGCTCGATAACATCAGAAACTGAATTTTTTCTTAAAAATTCTCGAATCGTCACTATAGTAGAAACTTACTTATACTGTCCCACTAATGAGCCTCAAACAAAAGCAGGAAGGGCTACTACTAAGAAAAACAGGTTGACCACCTGTCCATGTCTGTTAGGCTTTTGACATGTCTACAGAAATTTCCATTAAGTCTTCAGAATAGTTCAGAAATCACAGAAGAGTCTGATGTGTATGTTCTTATGCTGAAGAAATATCAGAAGTGTCTGAAACGCCATTTAAAAATACTCAAAGAAGGTATGTGTCCTAAATCTCTCCAGAATCTGGGCACCCAATTTTCATCAACTCTTTTAAAACTTCAGTGTTACTTCACATACAGTATCTTAGATAAGTTTTTCCTATTTCCTGCTGTTACAGAGGTAAAATCATTGTTCCAGCTCTGTTAGAATTCCCCTATTTTTTAGTCTGTATTGTTCTCTAAGGTTGGATAGCTATAGATTCCTAAAACATTTACCATCTTTTCTTCGTTCTATGGATACACTGGGAAACTGGTAACATTTGTAGAACAGTTGGGCAGCCCAGCTCTTTTACAATAGTCAAAACAGGAAATCCTTGAGATGAAAATTGTTGGAGTTTGGAGAATACTTATGTATCAAATATACTTCTCCCATTCTTTTATCTTCTGTATATTTTTCTTGTAACTGTAAGAAGTTGGTGTTTGATGTTAATTGGCTATTTGCTTTGGTCCAGCAGGATTATTCTTATTTTCCTTCTTTATGTTCTCCTTGCATCTACAAATACAAAGAATTTTTAAAAAGAGCATTTCTTCCTGGCTGTTTAATCCACCATCCTTATAACTGCCTTATAGCACTGTAGGACTACAGTGTTACCAAAGTACTAAAAAAAGGAATTCACCATGACTTGCAAATTTTCTGTTTCCTGTCATGATTTAATTTTTCTTTCAGTAGCAGTGTTGTTTTTCACCTAAAATTATGCAGCTGGCAAAACTTACAAAATAACAGTAAACTGTTAAGGATCAGGGTCAGGATCTGGATTTACATCAGCTCATGGAAATTGTTACAGCTCCATAGCCTTCAGCTGACATGCACCAATAGTCCTCTAACAGGGAGATTCTGCTTATGTTTGCTTGATGAGATGTACACCTTCACAGAAGAGTCTCTTCTTCTCCAAATGCCATGTTTGTTATTGGCTTGTTGAAATGTACATGAATGATATCCAATTGGAATTGCTTAGTCTTAAGTGTATTCTTGGTAATTACCTGCCCATAGAAAAGGGGTCATAGAATTGCTTCTAGGCACTTATTTCCAGGAGTATTTTAATATTCACATTCATTAGTAAGGAAAGATTTTCTTTAAAATATAATATATATTTTAAACTGTCTTGATTTGTAGTAAATGTAGTATAGTAGTCTGCCAGACTTGAAAGGTAAATACAGTGAGCTAAATTCATATTCTATTAAACTTACAAAGAGAAGCCCTTAGCTGGTGCAACAAAATCATATCAATTTTTTTATTGTTTTTATTGCTTATTTGTTCCAAAATGACATTCAATAACCACAGCTTTCCTTCCGATCTCCTTGAACAGAAAGAGACCAGTAAAAACATGGCTGTCAAATACCTGTCAGAAGAGATTTACTGTACTGCTTAAACCTGTTGAAGTAGATTTTTTTCTCCTTTCCCGTAATCTGACCCAGGGGTTAAACTCTCAAGTATATTATATTATTTATTTTTTTCTTTTTCTTCTTGACAACCTACATGAAACAAAACAGGTGTGAGTCAAATCTCGGGGGCATGGAGTGTTTGAGTAAGTATGAGGCTTCTCACTGCTGGCAAAACTGGCTTTAAAAAATTGCCCCAGACGTTTTCATCAGGTGACCAAAAATACAACCAAATCCCATTTTACCTTTTAATTCAGTTCTAGTATAAAACTGATGCTTCACACAGCATCCAGTATACAACACATGCCTTGAGTTGAATTTGCCATCCAGCCTAAGTGGGGTAAAATTTGGGAGGTTTTCCTCCCCTTCTGTCCCCTTAAGGGGACGTGGTGCAGAATCAAGTCTTTACCAAATTAGCCCTGGAAGTCTAAGATCCCTGCACTTGTGCATAATATTTTCCTCTATAAACTAGGATAACATAGTGAAAGGTAAACAAAATCCTATTAAAACAAAATGGCTGTATTTAGCAGTAACTGACATCTGCCATCATTCCTTGTTATGCTGTTACAAAAATCAACAAGCACTTATAAAATGCTGTTATTTCTGAGATGTAAATTTAATTCCATTATCCCTTGTTTCAGGCATACATTGCATTTAGTCACTGCTAAAAACTGTTAATCTGCAGAAACTCCTGTAAAACAGTTACTTAATTTCAGGGGGCGTGGTAGCGTATGGTGAACACAGAAGAGGTCATTAGCACAGCTACATGGGTATTATCTCACATTGCTGGCAACATGTAGAAGTTGGTTTGCAGTGTGCTGAGCCTGGGCGAAGTAGTCACTAATGTGATGCTGAGAAGACTCATAATGGTAGGTGGAAAAAGAAGTGTATGTTTATATTTACTCTTTAATATTCTTTAGAATGATTCCAAAATGCAAGGGCTAGATGGTGAGCTACTGTCAATGAGAACAGCTTGTTTTTCTTCACTGGTTAACTGTTCTTTATTATCAGCTGGTAACAATCTGGCTCATTCTATTTTCTCTTGAGACAAGTGGGGTTTTTTTTTTGCTAATGGAAGTGTTCCCAGTAAGTATGGAAAGGATAATAATGTCAGATTGTCAGATACTGGCTACAGTATGATTAGATTTCTGTGAACATGAGTATCTTTTCCAACAAGATTTGGAGGAAAGGAAACCTGCCCATTTTTCTAGGATGTTGATTGCCTGAAAGGTGTCTGCAAATTGAACAAACAGCTGACGGTGCGCTACAGTGCACATGTAACACATCCAGTCTGCTGTAGTGTCCATTTTGAATGAAATGTACTTTGCAAAACATAATTACAGAGCATAAAAGAAAAGGGGAAAACAGCACCATAGATCTTCTAAGATAACAAAGATGCTTCATCCAACCCCCAGAATTGGTAGAAACTACAAGCAGAGTGGGATTGTGTTTAGGTGGGACACTGAGCAGTTAGAAGCTGTATCAGTTTCAGTGCTTTAAGATAGACTTTGCATTTTTTAAGAATGTGATCTCTTTGTGTTTCAGAAGAGCTGGTCTATACAACAGGAAATCACAATGAATCTGTTACAAGACCTACTGTCTCTTGAGCCTGCTGAACCAGGCTTTACATATCAGCTGTCCTAGTATGAAGTGCATTTGAGCTGCAGGAGCTCTGCAAAGGCTAATTTATCTGACTGAGAAGCAACAGGGTTAATTAGCTCATACATTTCTCACTGCTGAAGCAGTTACAGTATTTCTGTTATCTGAACTATTTCTGTTGCTGTCCGCCTGGGTCTGTGTATGTTTCCCTGTGGTATACAGTTTAGGCAGGGTTGAGCTTTGCAGGGAGTGAATTCACATGTGAATGAATAACTAAATTTTCACACCAGAAGCAGGAGGTCTTGAGACCTGACGTTGATGCACTGCAGAATCTTGTGTAAAGAGAGCAATGTGACTGTCCTGTTAACCGTGACAGCCTCTGTACTGAGGGATTCTCTTACCCCTGGAATCACATTTTCTTGCTCTACGCATGCACTGCAGTTTGCTCTCCCACACCTCTGTCTCTCACCCTATTTCCTCATTCATGTTCTAGCCATGTTGCACTGCTATTGCCTGTTACAACAGTTAATCCTGCTTCTTAGCTAAAAAACTTCTGAACTCCTGAACTACTGAAAATGTAAACATCAATTGCACTTAATATTAAATTTGTTAATCTCATCAGGACCATAGCTCAAAAATTCTGTAGCCACATGATGTACGTACCTACATACCTGGTATAAAACAACTTCTTAGAAACACTAGCTGTCTTTATAAAAGTTGCAGTTAGAATAGGTGAATTTTAGAATAGTCTGGTTTACTGCTTTACTCACCCTACAAAATTTAATGTAGCAGGTAGAAAATAATGTTTGCCTGTTGCTGTATTTTGTACTTTCAGAAAGATGCAGAGGAAATATTTCAAATCGACCAAACTTTCCAATTGCCACTTTCCCACACAGTACAATGTGATAAATAGATATAGAAAACACACTGACTGCTGTAAAGAAAATTGCAAGTACAGGAGAGTTTAAGATATAAACTGACACAGTGTCTGAAGTCTGCTTTACTGTCTTCTGTTGTGAACTGCTTGTTTGCAAAGCCATTAATGCAATGTTCACTTGTTGATAGTCCCCAGGACTTCTCCCTTGGGCTAGATTTTTCATTGAAATAATCTTGTTTTATAGGGATTGACATTCACATATTGGAGAACAAAATTAGTCTTATATAAACTATGTAGGATATTTGGTGCTGCTGTCAGAATGGCTTTTTATGGATTGTTCTTCATGAAGTAACTCGGGACACTGCTGCCATGAAAATTTAATGGATATTTTAACAGTGCATAGGACTGAAGTAAGAAAGGAGGCAGAGATTTTGAGTTGAATGGAGCTGCACAACTAAAAGAATTACTATGAACTGTGGCAAAACAAGGGACAAACAAGGCCAGGTTTAGAGTAGAATTAATGAGCAAGAGAGTAGATGGATCTGAGATGTGACTTACAGTGAAAAGTATAACCAGTTGGACAAATTGAAAAATATTGCAGTGTCCCATGTGTCCTGTTGCAGATCTAAGAGCCATTCTGTGGCTTAAGAAACTCAGGTTAAATCCTTTGCTAAGCGAGATAGTACTGTGCCGTTGATCACAGTTGGAATATTCCAGTTTACGTCATTGATGGTCTGACTCGCAGTTTTTCCTGGTAAAGGGGATCACAGACCCTTTTATTTTAAAGCACGAGCAGCTAGTTGCCTTCTCTTTCATTCTTTCCCACTCTGTTTCTCTCTCTCTCTCACACACACACAATGATAGAGAAGGCTGTAATGACATTATTTTTATCATTTAATGTACTTTTAAGGAGTAATTGTCAGAAACTTGAAGTGGAAAAAAAAAAGAACTAGGTAAGTTCTCACTGAGTAATGCCTGTTGCTCTTTAAGTAATTTCTATCTGGAGACAAGGATAGAGTCAGATCTCAGTCAGCCTAGTCCAGCATGCTATGGTTGTGGTGGTAGCCATTAACATATGCAGGAGTACAGGGTACATTAGGGGCTTGGGCAAAGGTGTATGTCCTCTGAATATTTTTCCAGCTCTGAGTGATTTCTGAGTCAGTCATATCCTGAAGCAGAGATTTTTGTTTTCAATGGGACTCATGGAATTTCTTTCATGATTTTGTCCAGTATTTCTTTCAACCCATATAGTCTTTTAGCATCTGCTGGGCTCTTTGCAAAGTAATTGTAATTTAATTACTACATAACTTAAATAGAAATTATATGAAGAAATATGCTACCTTTCTGCATTGTGCAAAGAAGTTTGCTCGGATCCTAGGCTTGCATTTTTATTTTATTTCTTCTTCTTTCTCAATACTTTCCCCCTTTGTGTCAAAAGAAGCAGTGAAAAATCTCTATTCACTGTCTGCTTTCCACTCACAATATTATAGACCTCTCTCTATTCACCTTTCAGTTGTCTCTTTTTCAAACAGAAAAATACTAATCTGCTCAGTTGCTCCTTTTACAAAAGCCATTCTGCACATTTGATCATTCCTGTAGCCTTTCCCTGTACCTTCTCTATCTCTGCAATTTGCTTTGTGAGAGGAAGCAGACTCCAGTTTATGCAGTGGCATAGTAACCTTGTCTGTTCTAGTCTTTATCACTTTTCAACTATTTCTAACACTGTATGCTTTCTAACCACTACTGAGCACTGAGCTGTTGTTTTCACGGAGATATTTATTATAACATGAAAACCTCATTCCTATGTGACAGTCAGTTGAAAGACCATCATTGCATAATAATGTTGGGCTGCATCATCTTCACTTACCTGCACTGAATTTTATCCGTGACTTCCTCACTAAGCAACTTACTGCCCAGGGTCCTCTGCAGTTCTTCAGAAGCATTGGCTTGACATCCATCCTTAAAGCAGTATAACAAAATCACCGTAATGGGTGCACACACCATCCTTCTGGGATAAAAATGGTGAAATGGCAGCTCCATTTATAGAAACAAAAGCTACCTGCTGACTGCTTATTCTGTGAGGATTCTTTTTATTTGACTGGCAAACGTTAATTCAAAATAAAATGAATACTTACCTGGAAGCTGTGATGCAAAAGTATGATACTCATTCCAAAGATGATAAAGAAAACATACAGTTTCTCAATGGACCATGGCCTCATCCCTGGTGATTCTCTAGTCTAGTAGCTGAAGGAAGAGATGAGGAATTATAAAATCTGTTTTTGAATTCTGTTGTCCTTTGTAGCACCAGAGTTTGGATAAATGATTCTCTAATCCTCTGCTTTCTTCCTGTTTTCTTCCTGTAGACAAATGGTCATTTATCTATGAATTAGTTTGAGGTCTTTAGAAAAGCAAGCTTGTGTTTATTTTTAAAATCTGCTTTACTACCTAAGCAATGCATTTTTCTTACTGTATAAATAATAGTGAGATGCTACTGGAAGAGAAAGGCTGGTTGAATTGTTGTTCAAGATACAAGATTTTGTTTTAGAGGTATTCTCAACACTATTAAGGCACAAAATGGTGAAATAAACAAAACAATGATCCAGGCTCAATAACTAGATGTTTCAGAAATAATACTGAAGTACCTGCATTGTCCCCCTGCCCAAAACTTTGAATTTGTATACCAAGGTAAATGACAAATTGTAGTAAAAATTCTGAATTTGTTTGAAAGCAAATTAAAAAAAAAAAAAAAAGATATTGGATTATTTATTTATTTATTTACTTATTTTTAGGAAGACATTTAATTTGGACCCCGTTAACTGTCATGTTGCAGCATCAGTGGAAGTACTGATTTTTCTATGGTGATTTTGATATCATCACTTCAGTATTTAGCCTGGTTTCCTAAGGAAATATGTTAATCATCAGCCTGTAAATTATTTTTTAATTTATTGGTGACTCTAAATCATATTTAAAAATGGATCAGTAATATTAAATTCCCACAAATTTTGTGAAATAGCTGGCAACTGACCTCTTGAAAGGAAACTATGAAGTTTGAACTTATTGCACATTACACACAGCAGAACCCGCATTAGAGAAAAATTCAGGAATGACTAAATCTTAGAAAAAGCTTTATTCATGTTATTATTTTTAAATTTTAATTTTATTAATTTTAACTTTATTCCCTGTATTAATTTTCCAGTGTTTTCTTGAAAAAACAGAGAATCCAGTAAATCTGTTAATTTTTCTCTCATGTTAGGATCCTAAACTGATTAATGAAAGAGATCTTCACAATACTTTCCTTAGTTGCAGTCTCCCATGAAGCCTAAATGCTCTGAAAATTCTTTCTTTGTTAGCTGCTGCACTCATGAAACTACTTGTTACATTGCATTTTAAAATAGAAAATATACAAAACAGGGAGTGATTATGTCAAAATGAAGCAGCTCTTCAAAGTGTTTCTGTAGTGTCATGAGAATTTCAAATAAACTGCTACTTTGCTGAAAGACACTGCAATAAAAAGACCACTAGAATATTTTCCAAACACATTTGCAATAACTTTGGCATTACTGGCCTTCTCTGCCCAAACAGTGCAATTCTGAGAAAGCGCAAACACTTCCCTTGAGTGTCATCAGTGTCTGGGCTAAATATGGAGTAGAGAGGTAGAAAATGTAAACCCACATTTGGCCCAAGAAGAAGGAAGACTCCACAAAATTGGAGATATGAGGACATTGTTATTAAATACCTGTGAAACCAATTTTCCTTGGAAGCATAATTTCTGTCTGATACGTGCTCTAATGCTCAGACGCTATGCTGTGTGTGAGAAAAGAGGAGGATTAAGCATAAAAGCATGAAAGTCTTACAGAAAAGAAAGAGAAGACACCATTTTGATTTTCTCATTTAAGTTTTAGTAGTTACAATGCACAGAGACTGTGAGCATCGAGATAATGTAACTAGTCAAACGACACAGGTAGATTTAGCCATCAAGCTCTCCAGATCTTTATGTATCTGGAGTATCAAAATTTTCTCTTAAGATTTCAAAACCAATGTTGTAACTTTCTGCTAGATTTTCATATACTGTGATGACCACATGCACTGATTTTTCTTCTTTTATGATTTTAGTAGCTAAAAATGAGACAAGTTCAGTCTGAGCAATTTGACTGAGGTTGCGTGATAAATTTGGTTACCAGATTTGGGATACATAATTTGTACTAAATGTCAGTGGTGGGAAAATGCCTTACAGATTTAAAAATTAAAGCTAAAAACCCCAGGCTTTAGTGAAAGTTATATGATTTCTGTTATTTTCCAGCTCTTTGCTTTGTTTACGACCCAGTCCCTAGAAACTTATTGTCCTGCTTATTAAGAAAATGTCATCTTAATCCTCCCTAGTCACCTCTCACCATACACAAGTGCTGTGCTGCAGTATGAGTGTTAAAAATACTCAGCTTTCCTCAGCAGGCTTTTATTTGGCTTTCAGACTCCTAATCAAAACTGGCATTTTATTGCCCCTACTGATTATGTCTCTGTTAAAACCAATGCACTCATGTCTTGTGTCTTTCAAGTGTTTACATCTATCCAATCTCCTGCACAAGCTCTCAGGAAGAATGTGGGTATTCCAGTTACTGGAATGATCAAAAGGCAGTAATGAACTGCACAGTTAAATGAATTCATTACTTCAGAACCACATATACCTGTAGATGTGTTGCAGTTTGTGAAACAGATGAACAAGAAAGAGATTAGAGAATGTGATAGAGATAAATTCCATTAAAAATAGCTTAGAGCATTTAAAAAAGAACTGTATACAGTTTCTAAACTCTAGGCCCCATTGGGATCTCATTTTCCACTGCATTCTAGTCCAGTGGAAGTTTTCCTATCCACGTCAGTGAAATTTAGAACATTCCTTTAATTCTTATTGCTACATTTTATTTTTTTTTAATGAACCTAAAGAATAATTAATTCCAGTAAAATTAATTTAGATTGGCAGCCCTTAAAAGAACTCTCACAGCTTAAATACGTTACTGTCATGGTGGAAGACAGACAAGAAAATATTGGAGCATTTAGATACCATTATCAAAGATTTTCACTTCACAATACAGACTTTCTAATTTGGATAAATCTAAATCATACTTTTTTTCATATAGCAACAGGTACCTGTCAAATCTTTGGCAACGAAATACAACCAAAACCAGGTCTTTTATCTTCTCATTTCCCACTAGGTAAATTAAAGGTAAAAGCTCCTTTCAAGAGCCCTACAGCTGGGAAAACTGAACTGAAAAAATATAACCTAAGGAACTCAGAATTATGGTCAAGTTGAAAATTACTTATTTTTTTCAGAAATCATGGATATTCACAGGAAGGACATCAAACAGACTTTATCCAGAACTTAGAGTGTTTTCAGTTTCCTGCATCCCTTTTCTCTGATTAGAGAACCAATAATGCAAACCACAAGAGTAATGATTATATAATTTCCTTTAAGCAGGCACCCATGATTCAATATGCTGCATTGACACACTGTTTATCTCTCCAAGAGCTACAAATATTTTCATCTAATATAGGATTAATTTGCACTTGGAAGTCTGTAGATTCTGTGTAGAATGACTACCTGGATGCATTTGGGCGTGCTTCTTAAAGACTAGGGAGTTGAACTTGAAAAGACTGAGAAAATGGTTATTATTAGTATATTATTTTGAGATTAGAAATTGTCGATTATTATGGGCTTTCTTTTGCATGGTTAAAGAAAACACAAATTGACATAGATGTGGTAAATACATTCTTAGTGCACTGTCAGGGTACGGGTGGTTATGCACCCTGACAGGTTGAACTGATTATGTAGTTTCTGGGTTTTGTGGGTTTTTTTCTATATCCTGTGAATTTGATTACTTGTCTATGCCTTTCTATGATCCAAGCTGAATCAGAGGAAGAGTTGATGGTGGGTTAAAGTCATAACCTGCTTTATAAATCTTTCTTTTTCTAACTTATGTGAGAGTTTCCTTTGCACTGACTCACTGGTCCCTTCACTCCTTGTAGTATGTTCTACTTGTGTACCTGGCGTGTTAATCACTGGTAGTATGGTTAAAATGGATTACTGTGTTAGGACATTTCACATGCTATTTTTAACATACATGTCAGAATTTAAAGTTCTGACTGATAGTTACAGAGTTGCAGGCCTGAATTTCTGGCCATTGCTGGATTAAGAAATTGGCAGGGTATATAGCTGTTAGATTAGAACAAAAACTAACACCGCACTCACAAGGTGTCTCACCCCTGCCTGCAAGAATATCTCTGAGGTGTTCTATCTACTCATTCAGGTTTTGGACCTTCTTTTGAAACAGGAGAAGAATCTGTTAATTAGCACTAACAGTGATGATGCTTTTTTTGTCCTGGAATCCTCCTGTAATGAGATTTCCTTTCAAGTTGCTGTACTGGAGTGTGTGCATTAAAGTGTTCAGTGTATGCAGCAGCTTTGAACTTTCATTTTGAAAAAAATCTTCATTGAAGTGACAGCCCCCTCCCAACCACAAAAATTGCAATTTTGAGCACTAAGTGAAATATTAATAGGATTTAATGCAAATTAATTGATACAGAGAGATGAAGAGCTTTAAAACCTCACTTACTTTAGTGACTGTTTTACTTTTTTATTGGAGAGAAGAGGGGTTGCCCTGTTCATTTCAAAAGAAAACCTCTGGGATTTCTCTTTTGTGTTTCACATCTGTGCTGTTTCCTATAATATCGATTATCTCGTGAGTGCCTCGGAAGAACATTTACTATCATTTCTCTGTAAAGGCAAATATCCCGTGAAGGAGCTTGCTGAATTTTAATTTGATGACCAGTATGCTGCAGTGGAAACCCAATAGTTAAAGCTGGGGTAGAAGGAAAGAGGCAGAAAGGCAGAGTGTGCTGCAGTTTTACATAAAGCCTTCCAGGACTGCCGTATGAAAGGGACTGCATGGCATCTGCTTATGCTGATCTCTTGATCCCGCGATGATGCTGTGAATGAGAAGACCATGGAGATTTTGTTTTATAGTTAAGTTCACTGACGTTTGCATATTGAGAGCTTTTGACTACCTAGTGGAGTTGGAAATGAAAGGAAGGCGGTAGTTAGTTTGTAAAAAACCATGAACATGGGAAGATTGACATGACACTTCACTACTAACTTTTCCTAGTTTTTGCAGTTTAGGAGCAAATTGTGTACTATATCAGTTTTGTTCAGCATTAAACAAAGGTTTTTCCTCATAACTGACATAAAAAAGCAAACTTCATCCATTTTACATGCTTACGCTGACATGTTTGAGACCTAAAAGCTGAGTGCTTTTATCCAATCTTTATAATCTTCATCAGTTATAACTACAACAATGTATCATGATATTAAAGTTAGGGTTATTAACTGATGGTGGAATGTCTTTAAACTGAAGGTGGAAATATGCCTGTATTTTAATATATTTTATATATATTAATATATATCAAGGGTAGACAGAAAGAAGGAATACCTCTGTTTTCAACAAGTATCCAAAACCACAGTGAAAATTAACATATGCTGTTATGGAAGTAGCACTGTGTTAGAATTATGAAAAATCGTGATTAATTCTTACTTTAAGAAATCTTTTTATATTTTTGGTGAAATCTCCATGTTCGGCCCTTTAAATCTCCTTTTCAATAATTTAAAATAGAGTTCAACCATGAAAAGAGGCACAAAAAGGCATGACATATTGACATTGAAAGATGTGGATCACCGAGTCTCATGAATTTCCATGCCTTATGTCAGCAAGTTGCTCTAGAAAGTTGTTTGTGGCTTTTTCCCAACTTCCAACACTTCAAACTCAGCTTAGACCCTACCAGTCATACTGGCTTCTTTCCTTCATATACATACTCACCACAAACAAATACTCTGCAGGTTAAATTATGCTCTCAGCTATACTTGCACAACTTCACTTATTACAGATGATGTCTGTAGTGACACCTGTGCAGTTCCATTAGCTTTTCAGTGCTAGAGGTCACCGTCACCAGAAGCAGCGCCTGAGGCTAATGGGATTTCTCTGCTGCACTGTAGAAAGTAAGTTGCACAGCAACATATTCGTAGCTGGTAATTATGCACTAGGTAATAAGAACTCATTCCAGTTGTCAAAGTCTGGTTGATTTTGTGCTAATTGTAGTTGAAGGAAACTATTGTTTATAAATGGCTAGATTTGGAATAACCCATCCAAGCTGGGCAGTATCTTGCTTACCTTAATGAGGTAATGCACTGCTTAATGTGAATAAGGTTTTAGAATGTGGCCCAAAGTGGATGAAGGTGATACAGAAATCACAGATACGCAGTACATGTGAATACATGTATTCATTTTCAAAACCTTTTCCCAACAGACTACATTTAAAAAGAATGTAAGCACAAACTTAATTTAAGGACAAAAAATTAAGGTCCCATGAAAGTAATTTATCTATGTCGCTGTAGCATACCTCTTTTGGGCACTTCCAGCACTGGAAAGTAAGAGATCTTTAATAAAATGGTTCATTTTGTGGCAGGCCTGAACACAGTTGGAGAGCAAATATTGTGTTGCTTGTTTTCAGAGCAAAGGAAACAAAAGAATTGCAAGGAACAGCGCATCTGCAGATTTACTGTTTCAGGAGCCTAAGCTAGACTGAACAGAATAATAAGAATTATCTTCTGTGTTGGTAGGGGATCCTAATAGAAGCTGCTGCCATGATATCCATAAAACAATGAATCTGTTTTAGTCTCTGGTTTCCATTTATCCCTTTCTTTCACCCTAGTAACATTCTGCTTCCTCAGCCAGTGCTGCTGACCATCATACCTGCAGGCTGTCCAGTAAACGCCTTTCTTGTTACGGAGGAGAAGTAGGAATTAAAGGAGCTATAGTCTCAAAGAGCAATTTCTCTGAAAGTCAGGGTGAAGAGAGGATGCTTACTGCTGAGAAAATCAGACCTTAACTGTAAAATCTGGAAATCTGTGAGTAATGAAAAGAATGTCTGAAGCTTATTCAGGCACTGCTTCCATTACACTATGGCTGTATTTTCTGGATGAGCTTGTGGTGGTGATGAGTTATGAGTATGCAATTTAGCATTCACTGACAGAGCCCTAAAGGCTGTCATTGCTTTGACCTTCTTCAATGCCCTGAATCTGACATATATGTGCCAGGCAATCATTTAAAAGCCAGAAGAAAGGTAAATCAAGCATGGTTTTGAGTTGTTGCAAAAAGGATAATAATATGCACTAAAAGTAAAGATTAACTGGAAAAGAATAATGCATTTCCCAAAATAAAGCACATCTCTTAACGGGCAGAAACTGGAGCCATCACAGTTGGATACACAGCTAATTGAAATGGTGCTCTGTGAAATTAAATAATTTTTGGGAAGTGAGTGTTAGTGATGGGAAACCATGGTAGCTGCAATGAGCAAGCTTAACTACAATAGTCAGTTTAATTGCTTTGTGATTAAATAATTGCATGGAAAGACACTGTTTTAATTAAATTACAGATCTTGAGAAATATAGACACAATGAGATGTTTCAGTATAGATATACTCTATCAAAAATTGAGTTATACATTAGGTGTCAGTGATCTGCCTAGAAATTATGCTTCAGGAGCAAAAATATGTATCCTACATGCAGTAGTAAAATGAGCAACTATCCCTTTATTAACTCCTTTACTTAAGGATTAAAAGTACCCTCTGTGAAGTAAAAACAAGCCAAGACAGGAAGTGGAAAAAACTGTGAATAGAATGATTCATTTTTATACTGACAGTTTTTGACTGAATAACCCTATCCTGGTGTCGTGGTTTAAGGCCTGCCACGCAGCCCACTCACTGCCCCCCCACCTCCTCCCTCGGCTCCCGGAGGGGTGGGGAAGAGAATCGAAAGAATACAGCTCCCACAGGTTGAGATAAGAACAGTCTATTAACTAAGGTATAACACAAAT
>WYDI02005305.1:22378-52159 GCA_009867235.2 Psittacus erithacus | reverse complement strand
AGAGCCTTGAGTGACATGGTTCAGTGGGAGGTGTCCCTGCCCACGGCAGGGGGGTTGGAGCTAGATGATCTTAAGGTCCTTTCCAACCCTAACTATTCTATGATTCTTCCTGGTAGACACTGAGCAAGCAAGTAATACAAGCAATGAGAGATGCATCTGTATATTGAAGGATTAACTATATTTATAATTTAAGAGAGACAATTTTTAACATGTCTACTTTTTTTTCCTAATATGTTTGGCAACAGTAAGTACACAGTTAGTATATGCACTGGTAAATGTACTTCCTCTCCATACACACCCATTCTTTTGCACTGCTGTGCTTTCTTGCAGTTTTGAAAGCAAAGAGGCAAGAAACAAGAACATGCTCAGCAAGTTAAGAAAGACTTCAGCATGTTGGCTCCACTTGCTCAGATTGCTATGAGACTTTGAATTATTTCTGCCTGCAAAGGAACTGCTGGTTAGGAGGCTCTTCAGAATTTCCTGTCAGAATACCGCCTTCCAATTAGCAAGGCTGAGATCACCTTCTTTTCCACCAGTAAACGATCTAGCGCTCTTGGCCCAAACTACTGCTCCCTGCTCCACTTTCTAAAGGGATGGAAATATGTTTCCTTTAGCTATGCAAGAGGGGACAAAACCTTCCTGCTTCTGCAGCTTGCATGGGGGATAGAGTTCCAGAGGTCTGCACCAAGGAGTTGGTTCAAGGAGTGAACCATCTGAGACACTCATAAAAGCTGAAGGAAAGGACAGTTTCAAGTAGTCTTATTTGTGATCATAAGCTTCAATGGAAATGCATGGTTGCTTTTAACCCCATTTTGACAGAACGAGAATGCATTTACCAAAGTTCAATTAGTTTACTGTATATGTCAAAATTAGCATTTCAGTTATTTGTCTTACCTTTTCTTCCAGTTTTTTTGCAGTACCTTTCTTTGCATCTGTTTTTGACAGCGTACCTTCAGCTAGCCAGCAAATCATAGTAAGAGAAAGTGAAGTACAGAGGAGCCTCATTATGTTTTTCTCCATGTCAAGTTTCTCCTGCCCTGAAAACATAAAGGTTCAAATCTTTATGAAAAGACGAATGTAACAGTTTAATTCAGTTTTCTTGCCTAAGAAAAATTAAGCTATCGTCTTCTGTCCTCTAGAATCAGACTTATTAAGGCAGTACTATTTTAATAGAGCTTTTCCTCTAACAGCAAAATAGCAGAGTATTTTACGAGATTCCTAGGCTTGAACATCTTTTTTTGTCCCTTGCTTTAGTAGATTGATCACAACAAAGTGGGTTGGACACTTACAGCTTCCCTTTTAAAGAATTTCTATAGCGCAACGGTTTACAGCTCAAACTGAGATAAATGTCTGCTGCCCAGAACAATTATACTATCACTTCACCTTCCCTATAGTAAATAAGAGATACCATTTGTTTCTACTCTTGCACAACCTAGTCAGCAAGTTACAAATTAAGAGGCAGAATGAATTACAGCTATATGCTGATAGTTATATGCCTTTAACAGGTGAGAACACTGTTTTCAGTTCCTTGCCAAATTGGTAACACACAGAGAATTTAAAACAAATAAACAAACAAAAACCAAAAAACAACCCACACACAGAAAAAACCCCCACAAAAACACGCGCACACACAAAAAAAAAACAAAACACAAAAACAAACACACACACACACAAAACAGGGATCCTTTCCCTTTGGTCTAAAAAAAGGACTGACAGTTTGACCCTATTCCAGATTTCTGAGCACTTCCTGTTTCAGTTTTAAATCAAACTGCTCTGCATTATTTAAAAGGAGTGCTCAGTTTAACTATGTGATTTTCTTGAATTAAGAATTAATAGAGAACATTTCTCTTCAGCACTATTTATTTAGATGTCCGAGGAAAGACTAAAAAAACAAACAAACAAAAAACAAACCACAGAACATAGAGTAAAAATATTTAGCACTAGAAAAACCAGGGCAAAAGGATGTAAAATACCAGAATGAACAAAAGCAACCTGCTACTAATTCTAAGTATCAAACTTGGACTAGCTTTCATGTATAATAAATTAGTAGCTTTCAATATGTATCAAACTGTTTCTCATCATTATGAGGTCTTAATGAAGAAAGAAAAAAAAAGGTTACCTTTCCCAGAATTTTCTGAGGTTTTGTTAAACTTAAAAAATTCTCCTGTTTCCTGTATTACTCTGAAGAATTAACATCTCTACCACTCACCCTGAAGACTTATGATCTCATTTCTCCAAGTCATATTTACAAGACTTGTTCTGTTGGCACTGATAACAAGCGCTGCTCAAAGACTGAATATTTTGTTCCCGTACAAAACATAAGGTGATGGATCCCACAAAAGTGGATTGATCACTGTAAAGGAATACTGTGGCAGAAGGAACCTTAAAGGTTAAATGGAAATGTGGTCAGCGGAAGAGCAGCTATTTGAGACCAAGAGTTGTAATGTAGAGATGAGATCAACAACCCATTAAACTGAAGCATTTTTGGATGTGGTTGGCTTTGCAGTTACATTTTAAAAAGCAGAAACATTTACTGCAGGAGTTAGGGATTCTGTAGTAAAACAGAGAGAAGCACATGATTAGGGAACAAAGAAGGATGACAGCGGTGGAAGTGTTTGAAAAGAAAGCTACTAGCACCCAAGAACACGCAGCAGCAAAACCCTCATGTACAAAATTATTTCAAGGCTTTCGTCAAGTCTTATAAACACTGCAAAATAAAAGCAGAAAGCTTTCTTGGATCCAGAGAGTGGGATAAAAGCTAAATTGCTATACCATTTGAAATACAGTATTATTCATAGTTAAGGCATTACGCTTCTACTTTGACTTCAAGGTCACTGGTAACCCTTTGTTTTCCGCATCCTAAAACATCAGACCAAGCAGGCTGCTCTTGATAGCATATACTCTGTTCCATCTAGCTTGACAGAATCTATAAACAACTGCAGAGATGAAGAATTGCGATCCTGAATAGTCAATACAAGTCTTAATCATTTGGACAGAATATCAATTCTTCCAAAAGCTTGTATATATTGTTTTGGAGGCGTTTGATTTCACTTTCAGAAACAATTAGCAACAGCATCCAGTTCCCTGAAGAGACATGAACATTTAACAGCTGAAGAACACAAGTTTAAAGAAGCCACCACTGAACTCTAACTAGACATCAAAATGTGCACATTTCCTTGACATGATCATGTCTTCCCATTACTGTTAAGTCAACATCCACCCCTAGATCTATAGGAAGCACTGAGCCTGTGGGAAAATGGTTTCTGCCAGTGACAGTCCAATATCAACTCTTAGCTAAAACCTCATTTTAATAATTTGTTCTTTAACACCACCAGTTTAGTGAAAATTGAGTAGACAGCACTACTACTGTGTAGTAGACTACACAGAGATTATCTAGGCAAACTTTAAATGCTCTTTATCGTAACTATAAGCATGAATTTTGCAAACTTTACAAAACTAGATCTCCATGAGTAGAACTGCATGAGCTTGGCACTCATGTCCTGTATCACTGCAAAATGCAAGCAAAATTGAAGACTGACTCTGCTCAACTGACACTACAATTTAAAGTTCAATGCATTTTCTGACAAATTGATCTGCAGCCCACATTTGTCTCTAAGCCAGATTAAAAATGCTGTTTAAGTCTCCATAACAGGGAACATGCTTTTAGTCAGTGGTTTTAAGTGAATCTTTATATTTAAGAGACAGAGAAGCTGGCATAGATTTAGGCTGCCCAAAAGAGGCAACCAAAGAAACTAAATACTCTTGGAGAATGACACAGTAGCTATTTGGAAATCAGAGTTAATGTTTATATTTTATTTCTAAAGAAACATGATTCTAACTACCACTGCAGGAGTCTGCATCACTTGGCAAAAGAAGCATACCGTCGACGTGCTTTCAAGTTACATCAACAAAAACTAGATTCAGGTGTGAAAAGAGTGAAATCCGCTTATAGGTTGTGTAAGTAACACTCCTTTTCCTCTTGTCAGGTACTCTGACAGTCAGAGTTGCCTCCGATACTCGTCTTGACTCTCGGAAGACCAAAGCTTTCCAACCCAGTCCTGAGACCGCCAGCAGCCTGCAAGCCCGTCAAGCCCAGGCTCCTTCAGCGCCAGCCCCCGGTGCGGCCTAATTCCGAGCTCGTACGCCGCGCAGCCACCGAGGGCATCCTCAACTGCCGCGTCACCCGGCCACCCCAGCTGTGGCGCAGGCCGGGGGCCATCACACCGCCGCTACACAGCCTTACCGACCGCCCCCTTCCATTCCCTTCCCTCCCCACAGAGAGCCCTCAGCCACCAGCTGCCACCACCTACCGCCCGCCGCCGCTTCGGAAGTAGAGGCGGCCGGAACCGCCCCGACGGCTGACGGGGCAGTACTGAGGCGGTGAAAAAGCAGCGTGCCGGGCGGCTGTTAAGCGCGGGTTGCGCCAACATGGCGGCGAGGCAAGGCCGGCGGTTGCGAGCTCGAGCGAGTGGCTGTTGCTTGGTGACGGCCCGGAGAGGCGGGGCGTGGCGTGGAGTAGAGGCGGCGGGCTGCGGCGGGCGGGCACTGGTGGGGAGGCGGTAATGGTGCTGCCTCTGGGAGCGGGTGGCATCGATGCTCATCAGTACCCGGAGAAAGCAAGTGTTAGCCACGGTCTAACCCTAAATTGCCTAGAGGAGCCTCTTGGTTTATTACAAGCTGTAGCAAGTAGTGTAGGGAACTTGGGAGTTTGGGCTAAAATACATGCACAAAGCAGGAGACAGCCAAGTAATAACGAAGGCTGCTGAGCATCAGCAAAAAATATTGCTAACTCCAGGTATGCAAAAAGGAGGAGTCAAGTGTTAGATGGCCGTTAACAGGATTTAAAATAAATGTTTATCGCTTAAATTGAGATTTTTTTTATCTTCAGTTTGTGTTTTCACATACAATCTGACTACTACTATTTTTACTGCAGCAGAAGTTCTGATGTAACGCTGTTAATTTCATGGGCTGCTTGCAGGGACTAAATACCATATCGAAAGATGTCGTAAAAACAGATGTGTTATGTCATGATGTAGTGGCAAGGCTAGCATATCCAGCAGCCCACTTCTCAACAGAAGCCTTTCCTCCCAGAAGCTTAACTGGAAGGTTATCTTATTTTCTCCTATCTGTTCTCTTTCATTCACTCTTGTGTAAGAAAGATCTTCATGAACGTTCTTTGGCACTGAAAAGAAAAATAGCAATATTTTTCCTCTGAATGAGTCTTGACAGCGAACTGCATAAATGGTCTTTCTGGTAAGTGCTATGAATGTGAACTAAATCACCCAGATTTAAATTCTAGCAAGGACTTCAGAAAGGAAACTGGTACTCGCTAGAACATTTAAACCCACTTACAGACTAAAGAGCAGAAAAAAGGAATGTCTCATCCCACTTCTTTAGTGTTACCCAAACACCTCTGGATCCTTCAGCTTTCACTCAGAAGTGGTGATTTTTTTTAATCTCATAGGACTGTTTCATTGGCATCTTTGAAATGCAGTACATTTTCATATATTAATTACCCAAGTTTAAAAGGTGCATAACTACAGTACCGAAAGTAATTTAGAATTAATGTGGTACCAGATTTTCTGTTGTTTCATAATATGAAGTTCATCTCCCACAAACTTTAAATGATTCCATGTTACACTTCTAAATAGGAGAAATAACAGAGATAAGGCACAAGGGCATGAAAAATCAGGTTTGTTTCCAATCCCTCTGTAATGAAACCTATGATTTCCTGTGTTGCGTTTCCATTATATTCTCCTATTGACACTCCTACTTGCAGTCTTAGTGGGAATGCAACTAGTTGACAGGTGCATGCTGTCATTGAGGAGACCTGCAACTACCTATAAGAGAATCAAAGACCTTATAGTAAGCACACATCCAAATTTTTAACATGTCTACAGTAGGTGGGTAGTAGGTAGGTATTGGGCAGTCCCCACCAGAGGCTGACATTCCAGTATGCAAGACTAAAAGATAATGGGGTCTTCACGCTTCCACATTTTCAGTGTTCTCCAAGATACTGGAATCTGTATCTGTTCTGGAATCATGACTGTATCTTATTTAACTCCTACTGTCTACCCCATGCACTGCATACCAAATTCAGTAACTGAACTTGGCACTATGAATTCCTTGCCTTGAGCCAGGTACTTGAAGGCTGGGTGCAACAGTGCTGGACATCTCAGCACCAAAGTTCCCTATATGCAACTAATTGTAACTCATTAAATACTGCTTTACTTTTCCTGGAATTATCTCATGCTTCTTAACTTTTTTTTTTTTCTCTAAAAATGAAAAGTCCTTTGAAGGTATTTTACATAAAATACTGATCAGTTTTCTGTTTATTCCTCATACGCCAGCAGTTACTGATTTTGATTATTATTACTGACAATAAGCCTTTTGCTTTAATTACATGCATTTGTGGCCAGCTCAAAGAGGCATAAATAAGTTTAAAAATGGGTTATGGTTGCCTGTGATAGACCATATCAGTTTTATTTCTGTGTCTTCAGTCTGTACACTAGTATTCCTTTAAAAAAGCTGTAAGATAGGACACTTGGGAGAGGGTTTGTGTGCTGCTTTCCTGGCAAGTAACTGTGCATACTCAGAAAATAAGAATGGTGCTGCAGCAAGAAATGAGTGGAAGCCTGTAGTTAAGAAGAAAGCAAGCCAAGAGAAACAGCAGAAGGACCTCAGAGGTTAAATGGATAAAACTCCTATGAACTAGAAGGAATTATATAGAGTTTATTGCAACTCACAAAGACACCCAGCTGGCTGACATTACTCTGCCAGCATGCAGGTAGCAAAGCCTTTGTTTGTAAAGCCTTTATTTACCCATATTTTATCTCATCTACTCTCTTGAAGTTTATTTTAAAGCTTTCTATTCTATGTTTTAATATAAGCATGTTGTTCTGAGTGTAAAACCCTTCTGGTCATTGAGCTCACTGGAAAGAAAAGATCTAGGCAGATCCATCCCAAATTTCTGGAAGTTTAGGGTTTCATGATAGTGATATTATCCTAACTTTGTGTTTCTTAATCTTGAAAGCAGCACATCTGATACTCTTACATTGCAGATGGCATTGCTGATAAATCTGTGCTCTCTGTTAACAGATAATGAATGTTAGATGTCAGGTAGAGAAACATGATTGTGTGTACCTGTGGAGGAGCCACTGATTCTGTTTTCTCTCAAGCTCTTTTTGCTTCTAGTAATGGTTAGAATGACCATGAGGAGCAGAAGAAAGCAATAACTGATGGGATGAGGCACAAATCTGAAAGAAGTAACAAAGGGAAAGGAACAATTCCCTTTTTGTAGTTCCCACAAATGGACTCACCAGCTGAATCTATTCAGTTTAATGGTAATAGGTTTATGAAGGTCAGTGTAATTATTCAAGTCTTTGTACCAAAGTGCAATCAAATACTGAAAATTATTAAAGCAACTCATATATGACATGGGAAAGATGGGATAAACTGTGGATTTATTTGCAAATGTGCTGCAAAACATCTTCTGTAATAGGAAAGCATTTCTTGAGACTTTAATGCTTACTTTACAGTAATGAAATGTCTTGAAAAAATCACAACATCTTGGGATGGAACTAAAGAAATATGTTTTTTTCAGACCAGTGTTTTATAGATGTTAAGCTCAAACCAAAATGTTTTCCAGATTTACTAACTCAGTGGTTTTGTAAAGGGCTGTGCTGTATAATAACAGCTGAGTTCACATTACAATGATTCTTTCAGTAAGGATGCATATAGAGACCATTACAGTCTCTCTTTCCTTTCTTTGCATCTTCCTCTCAGCAAAACTGTCTGAAATGGGTTAATGAGCTCTAAACTATGAGGCAGTAAGTGCAGGCACATACCTATGCATTTGCCATAAGTGCATAAGCAGTTGTTGAGGCAAAAAAGAAGACAGAGAGGAAGGATGAGTATAGTAAAGCCTCAGAAGTCAGTCAAAGGAGGTTGATGTAAAATAACCACGATATGTGTGCTGCATACTGAGCCACTTCAAATGAAATATTTAGCAGTAGTTACAAAACTAGAAAGCTTCACATGGGTTAACTACTTGAATTTACCCCAGTACTCAAGCAGAATTTGCAGCCCAAACTTATCTTGGTACTGTCACAGCTGTTCTGGTAGCGGTACTTAAGCTGCCACTTAAAAGGTAGTTTAAGTGTACCTGCATGACTTGCAGTTGTAAGTACTTGCAGTATTATCTAGAATACAGCCAGTCAGGACACTTAGCCTTTAGGTGTCACTGTGCTCTTAAGAGTAGAAATTAGTTCAACTTTTTGGTTAGCTTAAGATTTTTATTTTTTTTTTTTTCTGAAACAGAAATTCTTATGTAGTGACATCTTAAGTCTTCAGCTTCAAAGGTAAATGAAAATTCTTGTTGAGCATCAAAGTTTGTAGAGCTATGAAAAGAGTTTTCTTTATGGAAGCGTACAAATGCAGAAAATCTGAGCTGAATGTTAAGACTAGTTGTACACGACTGCCTGTAGTTGCACTTGATTTAAAGAATGGATCCAGAGAGAAACTGATATATGTGTGTCCTGGGTTCAGCAGTAGCAGTCATTTTTATTCCTTCTTAGTAGCTGGTGCAGTGCTGTGTTTTTGACTTTTCACCTGGGAACAGTGCTGATAACACCAATATTTTTAGTTACTGCTCAAATGTTTAGTCTGACCAAGAACTTTCTGAGCCTCATGCTTTGCCAGGGAGGAGGGGAAGCAGAGACAGGACACCTGATCCAAACTGACCAAAGAGGTATTCCATACCCCAGCATGTCATGCCCAGAATATAAACTGGGGGCAGTTACCCGGAAGGGCTAGATCACTGCTCAGTTGGGCTGGGTATCGGTTGGCAGATGGTGAGCGGTTGTATTCTGTATTCTCTTCCCTTGTTCTTTCCCTTATCATTATCATTATTGGTGGTAGCAGAAGTGGTTTGTGTTATACCTTAGTTACTGGACTGCTCTTATCTCAACCCATGGGAGTTACATTCTTTCCATTCTCCTCCCCATCCCTCTGGGAGTGGGGGGGAGGAAGGGGGAAGTGAGAGAGAGGCTGTGTGGCTGACTGAGCTTAAACCACAACAATGTGTGACTAGCACATGCTGTCATCTTGTCTTTCTAATAGATACTTACGTAAATAAAAAGTACTCATGCAATAATGTATCCTGAAAACATGCACAACAGACCCTTGAGAGGTGAGCTGAGGTGTACAGACACTATCATTATCAACATTTATGTGGTTATCTATGAGAGAAAAATGTATCAACTTAAAGGCATTGGAGCTTGATAAACTTGATAGATAAGACGCAAGCTCTCTCTGAGAAGGATTAACCACGGGAACAAACTACCCAGGGAAACAGTGAATTTGATGGTGTCAGGTGAAGACTTGAGTGCCTTTCTTGGAAGATAGGTTGTAGCTAAAAGCTAGACACTGGGCTCAATTTGAGGAGGGCCGGGGGAGAACAGGGAAAACAAAATGGCTTTAAGTACACTGGAAAACAGATGAAATGACTGATTGATCACCAGTAGCCCTAAACCCCACGATTCTACTGGTTGTTATAATCCACTAAGTATACTAATCATTTTCATTATGACTGAAACTCTCAATATACTTTTGTTTAGGCAGACTAATGGTTTTGACACCATTTGAATCTATTTTCAGCTGATGAGATTAAATGCTCTGCACAGTCCTACCTCTTTAGTGTGTTCAGGATTGTTTAAATTTGAAATGTTTCTAATCTTAGGAGTAGATGTGGCATGTGAGTGTGTTGCTCTGCATGTTCACAGCCTTCAAGAGAAAAATGTGGCCCTGGGTTTGCATGCCTGCATGCCCACGGAGAGTCAGGATTGTGAATGGCCACATGAAACACAGAGCACCTGGATCTCTTACACTGCTGAGGGCAGACTCACAAGGATGTGACAAAGGATGGCTCTGCTACTGAGCTTGCAAATGTTCAGAGTAACTGCGAGAGGTACTTGAAGCAGATCACATGCACTGTTTTGGGGCCCCTTTTGAGCTGCAGGACTGAGGCACGGCTTCCATCAGTTCACCCTGTGGAAAGCAAGATCACAGAGAGTACTGTACCGCAGAGAGCCTGTATGCTGCTCTCCACATTTTAGAAATAAGATCCTGGACTACCAGACTGCCCAAAGCTTACCGCTGAAGTGTAGCTTTTTGTCTCCCGATTCGCTGTCCCTTTCCTCCCTCAGAAATGACATCCTCTGAAGGCACCTGCGAATCCTGCTATTTCTCCTTCAGAAATCATAAAGCTTCTCGAGCAGCAGGGGCACGGAGAGAGAAAGGGAACACGCAATGGATTCACGCGAGGATCCAGCGGCCGAAGCCGCTCTTCCGACTCCCCACGGGGAAGGGCGGCCCGCCTGCCTACCACCCCTCACATCGGCCTGTGCCTGTTTGCCCCGATGGCGGCGACCAGTAATGGCGTCCCAATAACAGCACCGCCAACCTTCACACCCCAGCCTCTAAGCAGCCATCCCTCCCGCGTCGCAGGATGGCCCGGGCTCTTGCGCAGATAGCCAGGGCGCTGCGCAAGGAGCTGGGGGACACGACGGGGGCGCGCCCGCAGCGGTCCGCAACACCCCCGCCTCGACGCGACAGGTGGCGCCAGAGCCTCGCGCTCCCGTCGCCCGCGGGGGCGCGGGAGCCATCCCGGCGCCTGCGCGCTGCTGAGGCGGTGGCGGTGGCAGCGGCCTGAAGAATCCCGCGGGGAGTGCGGGCGGCGGCGGTGGTTGTGGCGGTTTAGCGTGTCGCTGGGCGGCCGTGATCGCGCGCCACGATGCCTGCGGTGTCGAAGGGCGATGGGATGCGGGGCCTGGCGGTCTTCATCTCTGATATCCGTAACTGTGAGTGGCAGCCGAGGCGCGGTGGGGCTGGGGCCTGGGCAGGGCCGGCCGTTGCTGTGGGTCGTTGCCTCAGTGGGCCGGGGCTTCTTTCCTTGAATCCCCTCCCCAGTGCTCTTCTCTTCCCTTTATCCCCTGCAGCGGGCAGCTCGGAGCGCTTTTGCCTCACGAAATGGCGACGCGCTCTGGGGGGGCGGTGGCGGAGGTGGCGCGGCGGGAGGGGGAGCAGCCTGAGGCTTTGGGCTGCGGGTTTGGGTTGATTTGTGCGTTTTGGGTGTGTTGGTTGGGGTATTTTTGTCTCATCTTCCCTTATTAGCTTCCCTCCCACGCCTCTGCAGAGGGGCACTGGGTATTGCAGTCGCTGTCCCGGCGGAAGGGAATGCCAAGAGGCTGGTGTCCGTCGTCGTTGTTGTTTTTAAGGAGCTGAAGCGAAGCTGGCGCGTATTCGGGGTGCGGGAGTGTTTGTGGCGGACGAGAGAGAGAGGCGGCTCTGGTCTCCTTCCAAATCCATGAACGCCTCTCAATTCGAAACGTCATTGATGGAAAGCAGGCCTTTGTAAGGGTGCCTTCGAGCAGGGCCTTCTGTGGGTATGGGTAGGCTTGGCTTAAATTTGCTTCAAAATTCTGCTTTAGCACAAATCAGCTCTTAGGATCCCTGTAATTAAAAATGGGATGGAGAGGGCTGCGAGTTAGTTGTCCCCCTGCGGGAGGAGGGGGGAGCATGCCCGTGAGTGCGCAATGCAGAGAGGAGTACAAATCTGCTGTTACTTGGGTTGGGAGGGGGGGAGTAGGGGAAGAAAGTGTATGTCTGAGGATTGAATGTACCCCCAGCTTAGCTTTTTGACTGAGAACAGCATGTGATAGCAGCTTAATATTAATCTGAGTTAGAGATCTAAGTGTATGATGTGGCAGGAATTGCCTGGGGAAGGGCTAAGGTCACTGTGGTTGGCGTGATGAAACAGTTCTATTTTGTCCACCTTTTTGTCTCTGTAGATTACTTGAGGTTACTTTAAAAGCAGCAGCAGTAAGGTTTCCTCACTGACAGATGAATGTGGATTAGGAGAATTTTTAAATGCAAATTATGATGATCTAATGATGATGGCTTTGAATGAAATAATCTCACCTGCTTAGGAAAATCTTCATGTTGATGACTTCTAATATAAAAGGCTAGGGAGAAAATCGTGCTGATAAAATTACTGTTAAAATGCAGTTTACTTAAACTAAATTCAGGTGATATGGACTTCCAGCCATGTAAACAAGGGCTTTGTATATAAAATTCAAGGTTGTTAATCTTCCTTACAGTATAAGCTGCCTTGTTTTGTTTTCAAAATAGACTTGCAGATCCTTAGGTTTCTTCTGACTTCATTCTTATGTATGTAGAAGGCGGCTTATAAAATGTGTTGTATATTAATTCAAGGTTACATGAATGCTTTTGTGCTTTGGCTGGCTGGCCCAACTATTTTACTGGAAACTTTCCAGTGCCATGGTGTTCTATGCATATGTAACATAGCACAGAATAGTTTGGGTTAGAAAGTACCTTAATATCATCTAGTTCCAACCCCCACTGCCATGGGCAGGAACACCTCCCACTGAACCATGTCACTCAAGGCTCTGTCCAACCTGGCCTTGAACACTGCCAGGGATGGAGCATTTATCACTTCTTTTTGCAACCCATTCCAGTGCCTCACCGCCCTCACAGTAAAGAACTTCCTTATATCTAACCTGAACTTCCCCTGTTTAAACCCATTGGCCCTTGTCTTATCGCTGCAGTCCCTGATGAAGAGTTCCCCTGTGGCATCCAAATACTTGGTGTCATAGCATCTAAGACTTGCTGTTGTATCTACCCACTATGGTTTTTGAATGGTTATTTTCATTCATTTTGATAGAAGTAGTATGATTTTTTCTTCAATGTCTTTTGCATCTTGCAGTTGGTCAGCACATTTGTCCACCCTTACTTTCACTGAAATTCAGTAGAGAAACTTCAGTAGAGAAGTTTCAGTAGAGAAACAAGAGAAACATTCAAGCTCTTAGGTTCCTGGCTTATGTTTAGAGATGTGAAATAACAAAATTTGAGGTAGTAGGATTGAACAAATTAACTACTGATTTCCCCACGAGCTTGTCAGTGCGTAGGCAGTGTGGAAGCTCTCATGGGACAACCATCTCTCTGTCCAGATTGGGCAACAAACCTCTCATCCTCTCAGTGTCTTCAAGTGACAGACATGTAACTAGCTTGTGAAATAAATAAAATATTAACGTTTTCACTGTTGAAGCAAATATCGATGCTTCTGAAATGTTTTGTCCCTGTCCAGACAGCTATTTGGGAGCTGTAATTGTGTATCTTATCTTCATAATGAAGAATATAACTGTATCTTGCAAATAGCTGCAAAGGAGCTAATAGTTTGCACTAATGGGTGATTTATGCAGTTTCCAAATGGTTGTCTAGTGGCATTTGAGTCTTTTTCCTTTAAGGGAGTTCCTAGTGTTGCCAGCCAACCGTGGGCTGGTGTATGCTGACTAAGATTCCCAAAAATACTTGAGAGCACTCTCGAGACTGTGCTTTGCAGGCACTGGTATTGGCTTAATTTTCATCTTTCTCTCTCCAGAATGGGGAGCTAGATACTTGTCAAGAACAAGAAGTAATAGCTGTTTAGACAAATAAAATCTTTTGAATTGTAAGTCTAAGATACTGTTCTTCCTGTTCTGAGATGGGAATGGGGGAAGCTAGACACCAAGTGCAGTGTTTAACCTCTGTTTCTGGCTTTAAAGCTGGACTAAATATCTGACAGTTGCACTGATGTGCAAAATGCCTCCTGGCATTCTGAATTTCAGTCTTAATTTTGACTTTGTTGGACTTGTTTATCTCCTTATAATACTACTGTAAGGACCTGCTATTTTTAGTTTGCCTACAACTCTTCCAGATTGAGTAGTGTTGAAACGCACAGGGGGGGTGTGTGGTTTCTGAAAGACCTGAGGAGCGATTTCCCCCTAACACACACCCCCCAACTGTATTTAGGAGGTTTCTGAAAAAATAAAATGCAATTGTATGCCAGCTGTGCCCAGGTGAATGCAGTAATAAGATAAAGGGTATAAATATGTGAATTTAGACTGTATACCTTTGGAAATGCTTAATCTTCTTACATAGTCTTCTTTCTTGGGCATTTGTACCTACAAGGTCTGCAGCACTAAATAATACATTCTTCTCTTTCGAGTTTTATTATATTACTGATTTGGGAGTGATGCTTGTCTTGCCTGTTTTTACTACTCTTTTACAGGCTTCAGAAAAGTCTGATAAAGTGATAGCAGTTTTCAGTGCTTAAAACTCTAGCTGCCTGTGGGTGAACAAACAGCTTGCGCTACCGATCTGTCTCTAATAGCTAAAAGGTTGGTTGTCACTTCTGTGTTGGTTAGCCATGGTTTGACACTTGGGTTATCTATTAAGCTTCTTGATTCTGAGTGTTAAATGCTTCTGTGTCACATATGGTCTTCAATAATTGCTTTCTATGTGGCTTTAAAAAATGCTTAAAATATACTGATTTCTTGAAAGTCTGTAAAGCTATTAAAAAAAATTAGCATACTACTTGGAGCAGCAATGTAAACTATTTTGAAGGGCAAAAGTGCTTCTTAATGCTTTGACTTTTCTCTGGTGTCTGTGAAACTGTACCATTGAGTGTCTTTTTCAAAGGAAAATGTTCTTTATCCACCTAAATACCAACCAAACTTTCAAGCTCAGATATTATAAGGTTAATCATCCTGCAGTTCCTGATATCTCTCCACAGTTTTGTTTCAGGGCAGCTTCTTGTTGCAGGCTCTGTATTTTCTACATAGAGATTCTGGTGCAGAAGGCAGAAAAAGAATTAAAAAAAAAAAACCAACAAAACTCGTTTAGATGCCTGACAACCTGCCAGTAGATGTATGGGCTTTTCGAGAAACTTGCATAATTGGATTGTTTTATACTGTATATGAAATAGTACTTTCGTAGACATCAAAGAAGAGACAAGAAAACTGTAGATTGGAAGCTGAAGTACTTGGCTAAGGTAGCCCAGTTAATTAGCACTTTGGTTAATGAGGCCCACTGAGAAAACAGCAAGGTGTGGCTGTGCTGTAAAACAGATTGTGGCGATAGTGGAGCCTGAAAGCTCTGAATCCTGTGTCTTAGTGAAGTACCATCCAGGCTTGGGAGTTCAGGTCAGGAAGCGTCCGTGTCACTGCTTGGATGAAATACCTCATGAACTAAGACCCAACAAGATTTGCCTGTGTTACAAGCATATGGAATCCTGCAAGGAACACTTATTTTATATTGAGTATGTTAAGTCTTTTTTGTGTGTATATGTACTGCAGAGCTGCTGAAATGATTTGGCTTGTGCAAGATGGTACTTTATAAACTCTCCAGCTGTGTTAGCTGGCAGATACATCATCAGGAGTCTTTTTTTTTTTCTTTTTGAGAATAGCTTTATGCTTATCTGGTGATAAAGTACTTTAAAGTCATTTGTCACTCAACCTATTTTGTTGCAACAACATTATTATCTGCTATTCACCCTGAAAACTAAAAAAGCTTACTTTTTTTCCTTTCTCTTGGACGTGATAGTATAGAAGTAGTTTCTATTACAATATATGAAGTGTACTACTAGTAGCTCCTTCCTCTACTGTAAAATCAGGAAGTTACCTTCTCTTGGGTTGATGAAATGGATCTGCGCAGAGGCAAAAGCTGCTTTTGCCGCAGGCTTAGAGGATGAGACAGTTGTTAATTTTCCTCACTATTTAGGTAACTGCCTTATCTTTTCAGTGTCATCTTAGAAGTTGAACAGGATAGAGAATGATTCCTTCATTCTTCAAATGTTTCTGTATATGTTCGAAGATAATGTTCTCCTCAGGCTATATTTTTTTTCCTTAAATAAAACCCAACAGATATATAAAACAAAGGTCTCTCTCTTCTTTTAGAACTTAATGTGTTAATTCTTTGCACTGAACAGGGAGGATGTCCAGAGGCCGAAGGCTCTTGAAGCCTGACTTCAGTAGCTTTGTTTCACTGAATTGGGACTGATGCATCAGGTTGCAAATAAGCAAGTGAGAATTAAAAAAGGCTGGTTCATGCAATTAGTCATGTGAATGGATTGTAGATAACTGAGTGCATTACCTGTGTATGAGGGAGGGACATGCACATGAATTAAATGACCACATGGGTATGTATAGTTATTTGTTCTTTATGAGAACACCGCCACAGTGGAAAAAAAATCTCGCGCAAGGTGAGTTGGGCATATAGAGCTTGTTTTACTGCTTTATGTCAGCAATACTGCTTTAGTGTGTAGGGAGGCAGCCACTGTGTTGCTTCTTTGAGATGCAGGTTCTTACTTGTATTGGGTATGGTTTTAAAGTATGACTTGAGTTACTTCCATATACAGTCAATAGCTTTTTTTCATTTGTATTCTTAGATTACTTATCTCTTCAAAGAAATTTCAAGGCAAGGCATCTTGGTTTGCTCTCCTATTTCTCTTGCAAGGTTATGGCCACTCCTCTAATGTGGAAAGTTTCTGGCCTGAAAAACCCTAAGAGCATGTTGCTTAGAGCTATAATAAGCACTAAGTCTTGTATCACTTGCTCCTATTTGCAGGAGATCAATTTAAGGAAAACACTATTAGTGTGAGATTAATCTGAGGAGGAGGTGTAAAGCGAAGCTAGTGTTCCTCTGATTGCTTCTCAGTCTTAGCTTTCTTCTTGTCATTTCATAGGACTTTGAGGGGTTGGTTTTTTGTGGTGTGTTTGGTTTTGGGGGTTTTGTTGGGGTTATTTTTGTTGGTGCTTGTTTGTTCGTTTGTTTTTTTGTTTTGATTTTTTTAATTTCTGCAGGTTTGGCCAAGAAAAGAGGAGAGTAGACAAGTACGATGGTTAGTAGATGAGAAGTTATAGGGAGCTAGAATTTCTCATGCGGCAGCCATGCTCTCCATTGAAGACATTGGAAAATCTAACATCTGCTGAATTTGAAATTCTTTTGATAAAGGCTGCCCATCAGCCTGGCAAGAGGAAATTTAGGACTGTTGCAGAGACTATTACATGTCTGCATCAATTAGTGAGCTCATACAGGATTTCTTAAGGCTTCTGCAATAGTAGTTTAAAAGTGATAGTAAAACTAGATTTTGGATAAACCTCAAACTTTTCTGTTACTTGGATGTGACCTAAGGTAGAAGAGAGGCCACAGTGACTTCTAATCGGTGCAAATACTGCCTTACCCTGTTGAAAGGAGTGTAGCTGCTCAGTGTGAAAATACTGTTCCAGGAAATGGCCACTCAGTCAAGGAAGGAGGAAGAGCTGATTTATATAGTAACCTAACCTTGCAGCTCTGGTTTTGCATATCTTTGTAGCTTAAAGCTACTCTTTTGATGGGAGTCAATGCCATTTTGTTAACTAAACTGTCAAGTAGATGTTTTATATGTCATGAAGTCACTTGGGTCTGAGCTTCCAGTAAGCTTTCAGCTGATCCAGGGAAAGATCTGGTCTTAAGCTAGACCCTCTGACATAGTTACTCTTCAAACTCTTTCAAAGTCTGAGCTGTAGTGTTTTTCTTATCTTGTAGTGCCTAGTTAGAAAAACCACCCATAGTAGGCACCTAATATTGTTAAACTTCTATTAAATTGCTGCAATTAAACTATTTGAATTGTGATATGATTCAGAAGCTGCAGTATGCTTTTTTGCATTTATTTCCCTTCCCTTATGTGACCAAGGAGTTAATGGATTACTGTATTACAGTAAAGCCTATGACTGCCTGCTGTTTCATGGGAAGTGTTATAGGGGCAAATTTCAGCAGTGTACTAGAGGAAGAAGTGAGTTCTGTGGTTAGAGTAGAACTATCTGCTGTGCAGGATATTAGCAAGTTCTTAAATAGGATCAGTAGGTCACTGATCTCTTTGTGTAAATGGGTATCTAATCACCACACGATGTCCCAAGGCACAAGAATCTTCAAGAAATCTTGTGCCAGTCATTATCTCCAACATAATAGACAGGCATTCTTTCCTCTGATCAAACACGTCTTGTGAAAGGACAGTATGGGCCCATGTTTTTCATAAGAGTATGTTAATACATCATTGAGCAAAAAGCTTCTTGTGCAGCCTTGAGCTGGTCAATTTCTGAACAAAACTGAAGCCATACTAACATCTTATGAAGGTACAGTATTTTATAGTAGTCTCTTTGAATTAGTTGCAGAGTGAGTTTGTAAACAATAGCACCATCATCCTCCTTTGGGCGTAGCCAGGTGAGCATGGAACTTGCATCTCTGTTGTGCTCTAGATAGTTTAGCCAAACAAAGGCTCATATAATATGAGGGCAGGCATACAGCAAACAGACCACTCTAATGTATTGCTATGTAACCTGCTTCCCTTGTGACCCTTTCCTGCTGTGCTAAATAACCAGCTGAGAGATGGAGAAGTGGAGGATGGATTTGGTGGTTTACTTTATGAAGCTAATGATCTGCATAGCAAAAGGCTAATCTATACTCTAGAACTGTAGCATGAGTATGCATCCTGCTGGTAGGTAAGAGTAGTGGTTTAATTTACTGATGCGAGTTTTAAGTACTAAAAAAACTCTTTCCAAAGACAGGAAAGGATGTGCTGATTACTTTTATGTGAATATTTTCCTGTAAATGTTTGCACCACTCTTACTGTAGAGATGCTACTGTTCGTTTTGATTTGGTCTGTCTTAACCAGTTTCTTTCTCTGTTCTCCTACAGCAGGTTTAAGAGTGCAGTGTGCTTTTACCATCATGCTAATAAGCTGTTTTAGCAATAGGAAAGGGGAATGGGTAATTTGGTTGCTTTCTGCCACTAAGAATGTGTTTGGATGGTGAATGTGGTGAGCTTGCTCTTTACCTGGTCATGTATTCAGCTGGCATTATCACTGTAGTAAAGCTGATATGATTTACTCTTCAGATATTTAATGAACCAATCTTGCTTTTGACTGTTTGGCTGTCTAACTGATCTGCAGCAGTACAAAGTAGTAGTAAGAATACATATGCCAGGAGGAGAGCAGTGCTAAGGAGCAGTCTGGAGTTGTCTTTAAGAAGTATAGCCTTGAATCAAAGTAATTATGAAACTTATAAATGAATTTTGCTTAGAGGAAGCTAGTAGCAGTTTGAGCGCGATGTCTCTCCCACCCAACTTAGCCAATCAGCTTGGATGTTCCTTATATAGAGGCTAATGAAAACATAACAATGGAAAAAAATCTTCTGTTTGGTAAACAGTGGTTTACAGCTGTGCAGGAAAACATCTGGCAACATCTTTGAGAATTTATCTTTTGTGTAATAACTGTGTTCTTAAGTAGATGTTCCTAGCCACTACAGAGTTCAGAGGAGAAGCTACTGTTCTTCTTAATCTAGGCAATATTTGTATTACTGCTGTCCTAAACAGAAAACTAGACTTGTCCTGTCTTCAAGGTCTATTTGATAATTGAATGTGAAGAGGCATGTTCTGTTAGACAAATGGTAGTGCCACAAATAGGAACTGACACTACTACTTGCCTTCAAGAAGCATGACAGAATGGCAAGCTTTTCCTTATGCTAATAGAGCCTTCTACCCAACATGCTTTGCAGTTCTTCACACTACTATTGGCACATCTATAATCATAGGATTGTCAGATGGCTACAATTCAAGTAAGGCTAAGAGGTGACATAAGTAACAGTTCGAACTTGTGCATAAATTCAAAACAAATGAATTGAGTGGGCTCCATAAGCAGATTTTGAGCCAGATGAGTAATGGCAACACTTACTTTTGTGAAGCAGTTTTTTTTTTTTTTTTACTTTAAATGTTGTCTGTATACCTGTCTCAAGAACTTGCCTGCAGAAATCTGTGGTGCTCGGTATTTGTGCAGATGCTGGTGTAGAAAAATGCTTCTTTGTTCCTTTGGGAAATAAATGCATAGCCTCGGTCAGAAATACACCAGACTCTAAATGGTTTGTATGAAAGCTAAGAACTCTTAGCAGTTCTAGTTAATCAGCATGGAAGTGCTTTGTGCCTCAGGCTTGGCTTAGACAGTCTATAGTTAGTATAGCAAGAAGTTAATCCTGATGGAGCAGGTCACTGAGCCACAAGCAGCCCATTAATTCTAACTTTGAAGGACTTGCTTAGTCTCTTGCAACCCTGCTGCCAAGTTAGTATTAAAATATGTCAAATGTATTCTTCAAATGGAGTAAAATTCCTTTCTGTAACTTCTGTTTTCTCATTCTTCTGTAGATTGTAATGCAGAACTCCAAACTGACATATGGAGGTGTTATTCTTGTAGTACTGAACCTCTGACTGTAGTCTGGATTACTAGGAGATTTAAGAATAGTAATTGGTTCTCTGAAAAGCTGTATGACTCTTGGTTTTCCCCAGTCTGTCTTTGTTAAACAAGATGGTAATTAATGATAATAGTGCACTGCAGACTAAATTTACCTTGCCTAATGAAGGCAGTAGGCAGCATAGTGGAGTCTGAAGCCTGGCAAATTGCCAAACGTGAAGTACTCGTTCATAAGCACCCTGGCTAATGTTGTGACTGAAGATCGGTTTGCTCAGGTACTCATCTTGGGAGACTAAGGGCAATTGTGTAGAAGGGCTGTAAGGCTACAGTGTATGTCTTTTGTACAGAATAGCTAGCCAGAACTTACTGACTTGCAATCAATTCTTTTAATAACTTTTTATGACTATTTAATCTTATTTCCTAAACTGGAAAAAGCCTGAGTAAGTGAAAGTGAGAAGGATGTGGCCTGAACTGATATGGAGCATAATTTTCTTGTGCATTGGCTTAAATACTGGCCTTGCCATCAGTTTGTATATGTGGCATGACCTTTATTAAGCATATCCAAGTTGAATGGCTTGGCTACATACAGCCCATATTTTTGAAATACAGCTTGAAACTGGGAGCTGGGTGATAGCTTGGATGTGAGGCAGAGCAGTTGCCTTTGCAAGCGCAGTGTTCTGAAGTACAATGCTCCTTCAACTGTCATCAGTCTTATCTTCCTTTTTAACAATTTTTAAGGTTACATAAATGTTTATAGTGATGGTGAAAATTAAATATGCATGTAGAAATTCTAAAGTGAGTGTACCATGGCTAAGCAATGTGGTTAACTTCTCAGTTCACTGAACAGATTTTCTTCAATAGTCCCTGCTTCCCCCTCCACCCTTAGTGGGACAGAAGATCCAGCTGGAAATTGATCCTTGGTTTTTGATACTTATTTCTTTTTTCCTGTACATGGAACTAACTGAAGCTGCTTGCCTCTGGTTTTGCTTTGCCATCCTCTAATGTAACAATAGATTAATTTGATTAGGGTTACCTTGCAGTATAACTTCTAGAGTTCAGGAAGCTTGGTTTTAGGTGTTTCAAGCCTTGTTTTAACTCATGAGTTGCCCTAAGCATTCTTATGTGACTGTCCTCAGTGACACTTAACACCCAGTGTGGTAGTGCTGCTCTCTAAAACTGAAATTTCAGGCACATACAGACTGTAATCACTAAGAAGGAGGCAAGATGTAATCATTTGACTTGATTTCCAGTGTATGGACTTAAAACTTCTATTGAGCTACTTGCTATGCTATTTAATTTTGGTCAGGATCTAGATGAGATTATATACTACATTCCAAATAAACCAGCCTGAAGGAATTATGCAGAACAGACTTTTATTCACATGCTGTGCAAGTTTTTGACTTTGAGAGAATAAACCTACTGATGCAAATGATGCAAATTTACTGTTTAATACTGGTGTTCCTGTCAACTCATTGCTACAGCTGTGTGCATGGGGGGAGAAGGGGTTTCTGAGTTTTGGAGTTCCGTGTTGCTGAGTCTGCAGTCCATTTCTACCAAAGATGTTGACTTCACAAATTCCTGAAGTGTTTTAGTCAGGCTACCCTTAATGCTCCGTTGCTTGCTTCGGACACAAAGAACCCAGTTTCTAGCAGTAACTGGTCATCTGTGAGCGTAAGTTCTGTACTGTGAGAGTAGTGAGGCACTGGAACAGGTCATCCAAAGAAGTGATAAATGCTCTGTCCCTGGCAGTGTTCAAGCCCAAGTTGAATGGAGTCTAAGGAGGAAAAAAAAAAAAAGTTGTGTTTTGTTTTTTTTTTGTTTTGTTTTTTTTTAAAAAATAAAAATCTTTGGTTAAGAAAAACTGGCTGGCATGTACTTGTTTCTCTTTCCTGTCCCCATTTTTAATATCTGATTATTGCCATGCTTGCTGAGGTTAGAGAAACAATTGCTAATAATGCAAAGTAAATTCTGCAGTGTGTTTTCCTAACAAACAGAACCCAAAGATACAGAGCGAGAACCTAGCTTCCAAATTTAGGTAACTAAATATCTTACTCAGGTTAGTAGTTTACGTGACTGAGGTTAGTTCTTTGCCTTGTTTATCTGAATGAAGTACAAAATGTCCAGAGTCGGTGGTAATGTTTTAATGAGATGTGCTCTTCACTTGGTAAAAGGGGAAAGAAATTGATTTTGGAAATTTTTTTTTTTTTTTCTAGAGCACGTGAATTGTTGCAGATGAGGAAAGTGTTTTAAGCCTTTAAAAAGAGAGCTAATGTGAGAGCTTACAAAATTGGAGTGTTGTCTGTTTATGTAAATGCTTTCACCCTTCAGACCTATGTTACTGTGGCCGAGGCGCAAAAGACTTGCTTAAGTCCAGTAGTGAATTCCTAATGCTGGGAAGTATCTTAGTCATGAAGAGTTGAGTATGTCTGCCATATCCACAGGATAAAGAATCTAATGCAATTAAGACAAATCTAAAATCTATAGTAGAAGACACTTCAGGCCTTGGATTGTACAAGCTTCTGCTTATATATACGGTAGTGTTACTGCTTTAAAACCAGCTTACTTTACACTGGCAAATTAAATTAGAAGAAACCCGATAATGTCTTGCATGAGAACATTAGTAAAAAACTGGTTAAACTTTTGTCATCCCAGCAGATGCATCTTATAAGCTGAGGAAGGTTTATATACTGTGATCTCTGGCCTTGTTATTGTAGGCATTAATTGGAATTTTTAGGTCAAATAAAAACTCTGGACACATCTCCTGCTTTATCTGAAAACCAAGATGTGTACAGATAGCAACTACAATTTATATTTCAGAACAGGTTTGTAAATTACTGAGGTCTGAAAATGCTTAACTTAAAAGCAGTAAGTGAATGAGTTGGTACATGTAAGTAGTTTTTCAGGGTTGGGTGTGAGTTGAGCAGTGCCCCTTATGAAACAGTGTTGTAGAATGGGAAAAATTCCATTTTACGCAAATCTGTAGGTATTTTGTTAAAATGACAAGGCAAACAAAAGTAGTTGCTTCTCATTTGGGCCTAACTTGTTTCCATTTGCACAGTGTGCTAGGCTTGCTGCATGTCTGTGCTCTTGAGGCCATTGATACAGGCATATTAATATAAACAATTTTTCTGCATTTTATGTAAGAATTTGTTTTGGAAGTGCATAACTTCAGTTTCTTTTTGGGTCTAAATCACAAAATTACAAAATCTGGTTTAATTTGGCTTAAGCGTGGGTTCCCTTATACTTTGAATACTTTGTTATTAATCTACCCTGAGACACTTGTTTCCTTGAGTGACTTCATCTTTCATCTAGCCTGCTGTCAGATTGTCTTTGGAATGTGGTAAAGGAGTGATCAACAGTCACTGGGAGGCACAGGGGTTTGGACATGCAAATGTAGAAGGAGGGTGTTTAAATGCCGAGAGTTTTTGCTTTGCTTATGTGAAAGGGTGAGATTGGAAGTGCTTTGGAATGCTGGTCGTGATGTGCCTTTGGCTTTTTTCATAGCCAGATATATGCAATGAAGAGTAAAGGAAGCTGTCTTCTGCTGGTAGTTGATATTTTGGAAACTGCTTGAAAGTTTGAGAAGGTACAGGACTGGATTTGCAGCATGACCAGATGGCCAGTTCTGCACTGCTGAAGTGGACTTCGTTTGCTTCAAGCAATTTGAGTACAATGCCTGAATTGGTTATTTTACCCCACCATGCTCATTTACGTAGGAGATAATGGACCTAGATCTCTAGAGTCTCTATCACCATAAACTAAAGTGGTGAGGATTAATAAGATGCTTTGGTTATGAACAATGCAAATATTACTTGAATAAGCTTGCACTATCAAAATTTGAACTACAGCTTATTTCTCCAAATACCTAATTTGAATTGGCACTAGAAATCTTAATACCTATTATTGGAATCAAAAGTTGATATGAAATACAGACTGTGCTGAGAAGTCTAAGGTGGTAATGTTGCCTAATAAAATGTGAATTTAAAATATTTCTGGTTTTTTTTCAAGTGACTTTCATGGGGCGTATTGAAAGTCTGAACTTTTGCATGTGTCCTGTCTGAGGTTTTTCAAGTCTTTGAGCTACTTGTAAGTTTAATGCTTTTCATCTGCTGTGTCTGCTAAGAATTCTTTTAAAGCCATTGAACTGAATGAGCATTCAATAGAGAAACAGCACATCGACTTGTCATTAAGATGAGGAATAGAACAAACTGTTATAGAAAAACTGAAGGTTTTGCGAAAGCTAGTAATAAAGGCATTTGGTTTAATTGTATGCAGCTTGCACTGTCTAAAGTGTTTAAAACTTCTTGAAACAGGGAGGTCCTTTTAGCTTCTCAGATTCCCCTGTGAAGTGGTGCTGAAGTTACCTCTGTGATGTTTGCCTCCATCCAGTCCTAATACTGGAAAGGGGGAGTAATAATTCCTCCTGATGTTTGTGTGTTTACGCAGCATGATTGGGCATAAAGAAGCTTAAGGTGTCCAAGGGTTGTCCAAAGCATTGTATTTTGACATGTGTTGTTTTGATTTCAGGCAAAAGTAAAGAAGCAGAGATAAAGAGAATAAATAAAGAACTAGCAAACATTCGGTCAAAATTTAAAGGTAAGTGACTTGGTGATACTAACCCATACATGTTTCTTTGCATGACATTCTTCTGTGTTTTTTTTCTTTTGTTCTTGCATGTTTGGATGATTTTTTTTGTCAACTGCTGATGCAAGCAAAATGCTAGAGCAGCCTGTTAGAGTAACTGTTGAAAATATTCTCTTAACTGCGGAACTTCCTGATAGTCCTGTGATTCTTGGCCATAACAGAAAACTCCCTCATGTATCAAAGAATTGAGCTACTATTCATAAACTTTCTAATACTTTGCTTCCTAACCATGTGACTGTTCAGCCTGTTTTCTTCCAGAAGGCCATGAACTAGTTTGAAGAAACATGGGTGGATATCATTATTTCCAGGAAATGAGAATCTTTTTTAAACTTCTCCCCATCCCCCACCTGTGTGCCTTTAGGGAAGTAATGGGTTAGGCTGTCTTCTAGCAGAATTAAGATAAAAACATGTGGTTGCTGAAGCCATACATCTTGACCACTCCCATAAGCAACAGTAATACAAATTACTCAAATGATACAAGGGATATGCAGTGTCTTAATTCCATCCTCATGCATTCTAAGAGACAGCAATTCACTTTTAAACAACACTTGATAAAACTCATGCTGTAACTCTATTCAAATTGTATATGTGGCCTCAAATTTTAAAGATTCTGAGGGGCAGTTGAGATGCTTTTGAATGGAGTTCTACCAATAGTGGCTGTGGCAAACATAGTGTTTAAATAGATATGGGGCTGTGTGTGCAGCTAGATAAGGTATTACAGTGTGGAGGCTATATACGTGACTTCAGAATTGCTGTATTTGGATTAAACGTGCTTGCCTTGGTTATCTGTCCTAACTTAGACGAGCATATCTATTTGGAATAGTCCACATGTTACAAAGCAAGCAGTATATCTCTTAAAGGCATATGAAGACCTGCAAGAACTTGAGTGTCAACAGCAGCTTGAAAAAGAAAACATGAGCATGGTGCAAGACACTCACAAGTATAAAAATTTCTTACAAATAGGAAGTTATCACATGCCTCCGCTAATGTTTTCCTCTTAGAAATTTCAGTGTACTTTATCCAGACTGGTAACTTAAGTTGTAGGGTAACTGAGGAAACTTTAATGGCTATTTTTCTACCGTAAATAGGAAAAGGAACTTTCATTTAGTCACCTCCCTGTGCTGTCACATTGTTTCCAGTTCCTTTTAGTTCTAAAGTTTCCATCTAATACTGATGTTGATCTGATTTTTGCCAAAAGTAGCAGGCTTTGCATAGTTATTCTACAGACTCTTCTCCATCACCCAATCCTAATACAAAACTCATGTCCCTTTTCCAGACAGTGGCCTGCAGATACTGCCTTTATTTACTAGGTATGGGCAATTAGCATATAGTTCAAGGCACTAGAACCCTGCATGCAAGAGTGACAGCCATTTTTCTGTATGATCAAAGTGGATCATTATATTGCCTAGTAAACTTAAGCATAAAATTATACCTTTTAAATAAAGCAATTTAATCTCCAAGCAAGAGCTATACCAGGGAGCTGAACCATATCTTTCAGATAAAGAGACTGAGTTTATTTGAAAACTGTTTAAGAAGATTTTGTACACTTAAAGTTATTCAAAGTTTTATGTTACTTTGCCTTTTAACTAATTTCATTAAGTTGATTTAATCTGAAAGATACAGCCACAAAGACTGCCTGTTTTCTCTTGGTGTTAGTAAAACTGGTTGCTGTCAGATAGCAGCGTTACTGGTTATCAGATGCTGCTGAAATTTATCTCTGCACCTGAATTCTCAATTATTTAGTCAAGACTGCATTTTCTAGAAAGCAGCATATTGCTTTCCCTGTAAATATATTAAGTATTCCACCTATGCCCTTTTGTCTTCAAAAACTAGAACTAGCTGGAAACCTTGCTGCAATCATACTAACACAGAAATCTATTTCTTTCAGCAACATAACTTAAGGCTACACCACCGTTTTGGGTTGGGTTTTTTTTGTGTTGGGTTTTTTTGTTGTTGCTGGGTTTTTTGGGGGGGTTTTTTGTTTGTTTTAAAGTCTTGATTTAGTTGACAGGCAAGCTTTAGTTTGTTTGCAAAACCTAATCAATTTTTCACTAATGAAACTGGAAACTTTCATCAGGCTAAGTCTTCAAATTGCGGTGAAGGTCTGAAAACTTCTAAAGGCATACCAAATGAAAGTTATTGAGGCTTCTGTAGAACGTTGTTACCTACTGCATATTCCAGTGTGCTTGAAGCATGAAGGAGCTGTCAGACCTGCTCACCTCACTTGCTGAACATGTTTTAAAGGAACGCAATAAGGAGTTGCAGAAAAGTTCATAATGGTTAATGCTCTTTCGGTACTGACTTGTAGGGATATAGTCCAGTTCTTACTGTTTGGCTGTGATCAAATCTGCTTAAGTATTCCTCTTTAGATACTAGCCCAACTCCTTATGTTTTCATCTGACAAGAGAAGCTATAATCTGCAAACTCAAATAGGGAAGATTGATTCAAACTTCTATTCCATACAAAAGCTAAGCATTCTACTAAAAATCATAGTTTACATGTTTTGAGTAACACAAACTCCATTTGGTTCCATCCACATTCACTGACCCGCGTACTTCTGTAAACCTGTGAGTGTGATCTGAATTGTTTGGGTACCACAGCGATCAATGCAGGCTTTAAAATTAATGCTAATAATAATGACTTCTGAGCACACTTTCTGGTGAAGTGCAGTAAATCCTATGTGGGGAGGTCATAGAATGAATACTGACACAATTCAGTGTTTTGTCAACATCTGCTATCATGAGTCTTGCACTGTGAAGAGTCTATGAAGGTGAGTTCAGAAGATTTCAAATATCACCTCTAGTGAAAGGCTAACACAATAGAGCTAGTCTCTTCACTGTTCTTTTCTGTGAATGTCTCTATAAAAGCATCAGTATAAGCCACTGTATTAATAAATTTCTAGGAAATTTGGCAGTAATTAAGCTCTGAGCAAACTGAATTCTGTCAGAAAAACATCCTCTGGTTTACAGAGGTAGTTTGTGTTTAATTTAACCTGTGTTTAATCTTGTGTGGTACAAGAGCTGCTGATAGTACAGTTCATAAACTTATTCAGTTCTTCAGGTTTATAAGGTATTTTGTGTCTCTAGTACAAAGATAGTTAAAAGTACATACATAGTAAATCCTGTGTGCATCATAGTTAGTTGTGATGTGGGGGACAACTGATTGTAGGAAAGTTGGCTGAGTAGAATGATGAATTGGCAATGATCGGAGAGTAGAGGTGCTTTCAGCAAAGTAGTGCAGTAACTTTAGCCTGTGTACCTTGTGTAGTGTCCTTTAAGCAGAGTTTAAATAACGTTGAATAAATACCAGTGTGTGCTCATACAGTGGCTTGATTGAAAGATCACTAAAGCTTCCTGTAAGCTGATTTTCACTATGGCTATGTCATTACAGAATTTATATGGTTTTTAAGTGAAAAATGTTGCTTAACTGAAGACATTAACTTGGTGTAGCCTAAACGAAAACTGGACATAAGTGTTACAATTTAGAAGAAGCTGAGTTTGGAGAACTTGCTATGTATCTGGTTGAGGCGTTGAGAGTGCGAGGAGAAGATAGCTGCATATGTTTCTGCTGCAGGAGTTCTGCATGGACTTTGTGCTGTGTGGTTCTCCCTTGCAGAAGTGCCTTGTAAAAATAAACACACCTTCATAATGCGTTTTATTCTTGGTTTAAGTGGACATCATTTGGTTGAGTCCAGTTTCTTTTTATGTAGCTCTGACTTCTAAAAATATTTTGGATTTAAACAGCTTTAAAATAGTTTGGATTAAAACAAATGTATGTTTGTGAACATAAGATGGAGTCCCTTGCTAAATAATTATGGGAAGAACTGTTGCCCTGGGTTAATCACCTGACCAGAGATGTGGCTGTTGGACTGGCTGCATTGCTATAACCAAAGAAAAGTCTGACTGTAAGAAGCAGTGCTGGCAGTAGTGCTTGTTGGCACGGATATGTTCTTGTTTAAGACTAGCATAAGAGACTGGCATACCACAGGTACCCTTTACAGTCTTCAGCATACTCCTGTTGCAGTATCTAGACCCCAACCCCATGTGGCTTACAGGATGTATTCTTGCACTGTTACAGAGAGAGGCTAAGTATATTTCTACTTTTGTTCTATGATGCAAGTAGCTGGCAAGCCTGTTACCCAATTTATGTGTGGGTAACCTGCTATTTAAAATACCCTTGTACTTAACAGGCTTCGATGAGGCTGCACATCTCTGGAAAAGTCATACTTCTCCTGAACTTGTGGAATGTGCACCATGGCTTTGGGTTCTGATCTGGCTTCTGTGCTCCAAGCTCAGAAGGAATCTAGAATCTCTGTACTTAAGGTGACTTTGTCTCTTGTTTCAGCATGAGGATAGCACTGTTGCTGAGGTCATTGTGTCCTTGACGGTTGCTTTAAATGCTTCTGCATTAACTGAGATAAGATGCATGTAGTAGAGAGAAACTACATCAGTGTGATAAAGCAGAAGTTATAGGAATAGTGTGGAGAAACACTGTTGCTTTTGTTTTACATGTTCATACTGTAAGCTGATTTTGCTCCCATGCTTGAGCTAAACTGAAGGTCTGGCTGCCAGAGTAGTAATTGCTTTGTGAATGAGTGGGAAAAATACCTGGTTTGTTTAGTTGTCCCATCATTTTGATCTCTCAGTCCACACATTCAGCTCTAAAGAAACTGACCACAAATCTATAAGCTGTTTTTGCAGTCAAAAACTCTGCTTGATTGAGGCTTGTTCATTTTTTCAGTCTGCATTAGATTTGTTTTGTTGTGATTGCTTAATAAGGTTTCTGTTGCAAGAGTGGCTGCTAGATGTCAGACGTGCTGGTGTATCTTAGCTTTGGCTTGTGCAGAAGTACTCCAATATCAGTTGATAATTTCTGCTCCCCCCCTCCTTTCTTTTTTTTTGTTTGTGGCATTTGGGTTGTTTGGGGGGGGGGGGGGGGGTGTTTTTGGTTTTTGATGGGGTGGGTTTGTTTTGGGTTGGTTTGGGGGGGGGCAGGGGGGGTGTTTGTTTTGTTTTTTAGTT
>WYDI02005305.1:0-22278 GCA_009867235.2 Psittacus erithacus | reverse complement strand
GAGGTGCTCCAGTCCCCTGATCATCCTCGTGGCCCTCCTCTGGACTTGTTCCAGCAGTTCCATGTCCTTTTTATGTTAAGGACACCAGAACTGTACACAATACTCCAAGTAAATTCACAGCAAAGCATATAATCTTTTTTTTTCTTTTTTTTTTTTTTCTGGAGAAGGGCAAAGTTTACATGCTCATAATCTTCTAAGCTGGACCAAATAAAAGATACAAACACCTAAAGTAGGTCTTAGGCAAAGATTGTAAGTTTAAGTTTTTTGTGTCTGTATTTAATATTTCATAAACACAAATGGTACAACAGTTTTCACTCATTACCTTGTTTCATTCTAAGTTGAGGAACACTGGGTTCTCTCATCCCTCATTTCAAAAACTTTGCATTAGGAAATGCAGAGAATTGTCATCATCAAGACCATCACAAAATGTTCTTGTCGTTGCTGTATTTTAACTAAGACACAGCCATCAAAGGATGGTTGTTGTCACTTTTACATCAATCCAGATGATCCTGAGTCATCTCCATCCTTACTAACACAGCTGTGTCACTGCACACACACACAAAGGACAAGATTTTTAAAGCTAACAACCCATGCTAGCAACCCATCTAACAGAGTAAGTCATGCTGCTTTTCCTTAGGTGGTGACAAGGTAGTTTCTCTTCCTTTCACCCTAACCTCTGCAAGTGTGAGGGAGCAGTAAGATCCAGTGACTCCCTTAAGGAGGGTCAAATGGAAACAACTCCCAGTCAGATGAATACATACAACAGTGTCTGAGCATGGTAAGCAAAGACAGATACTAGCAACTGAGTCCTCAACAGCCCCAGGCATAGCAAGTGACAAACTAGATCCATCTAGAGAGTCCAGTCAGAAGCAAAAGGACACAGGGACACAGACAAGCTGTAAAGTGAAAGCAAAGCATCCATATAAAATCCAACATAAACCCAAAAAAAGCAAACAAAAATCTGAAGACCAGTGCTCTTACACTGCAGGTAAGGCAAGCCTAAGCTTTCAAGGGGTCCTAGGCTGAAGGATAGAGGGTGTAGATCTAGGAGAGACGGAGGTCTAGATGAGGCTAGTCATGGTCATTAAGGGCTTTTTGGTGCCCTCAGGAACATGACTGGAATTATTTCCTCTAATACCTCTTAGATTATTTGTGATAGAAGTGTCTTATCTAGCTGTTATGCTGCAATTGAAAGTTCTCATTTGTCATCTTATAATTACCTTAGGCATAGGGCTGTAAAAATACCCTAGATCAGTAATTTGTTTAGTTAGGTCATTGAGCTTGAATTAGAAATTCTGGATTCAGCTTTGTGCTCCAAGGCTTTTTTCTCCCTTCTGATTTAAGTGCACTTGGCACTAAGTTGACTGTTCCATATCTCATTTCGGTGGCCACACCTAAAGCTTTCCTTTTGTGCAGAAAGGAAGACAATCCTTAAAATTTCTATCCTGCTGTTTAGGATACTCTCCTGCCAGCTGGACTAGGGATTCCAGCTTGTTCAGGTGGTTAAGCTTTCTAACCAGAATATTGAATAAAATACAGATGGTGTCATCTAATCCTCCAGGATCCAAGGTATAGAAAAAGCAAGATCTACTCAGGTTTTGTTTGGTTTTCTTAGGTTTTTTTTGTTAATTTTGCCATTTGAATATTTGTTTGTTTCTTTGTTTTGTGGGAGGGGTTCTGTTTTGTTTGGTTGGTTGGTTGATTTTGTTTGCGTTTTGGTTTGGGTTTTGGTTGTTTGGTGGTTGGGTTTTCTAAGTAATAATAGGCAGACATGCTATTACTAGTAGGGTATTTTTGACTCAGGAACTGGTTTGCATGGAACTCAGCAGTATGGAGTGGAGTTAAGCCCCTGAAGTCCAGACAGAGAATTAATTAATTTACGCATGAAATTTTCTCCTTAAGCACAGCATGGTTTTGGATGCTCCCCTCACTCCCTTTTCCCTTCTAGTTCTCCTTGTGCACTCTATCAGGACTTAATACTGAACCCTGGATTCTGCTCTGAATGTCAACTGAGTGCAAACCTTGAAGTAGCTCAGTTTGTAGTGTCCCAAGTCTTTTTATGGACTCTAGCACCTTGTTGGCATGTGCATATGCATATGCCTCTCAGTGTAATTGCATGCTTTTTTCATAACCTGTAAACTCTGTAGCCCTTACAATTACATTTACAGGATCTCACCTGATTATTAGTACCCTGATCAATAAATCTTTATCTATGAAACCAATGGTCAGTGCAAAATTGACCTAAGTTGAGTGTAATGTGTATTTCATGGTAGAATCTATGCATAGTAGCATTTTCTTAGCATGACTAAGTTACTGTAGTGATACCTCTGCAATGAGAAAACAAAGTGGGTGTAAGGAACAGTTAATTAAAAATATAGCCTTCTTCTTTTGTTCTTTGTTTAAATAGAGAAAGTAACAGCTGTCCATAACAGCTGACAATGCTCTAATTTTTGAACAGATGTATTTTCCATCTAATTTTAAGTTCACAAAGACCAGATGCTTCCCACAGTTACTCTAACCAGTTTCTCCATGTTCAGTAATCTGTGATTTGCTTTGAAGTAGGGCCTTTGCTTTTCTCCCAAATCTTCCATTATTTGTATTTCCTAAGTTGTCAAGCAAGGCAAGTGATATTAAGGTCAAAATTTGATTATTTTTGGCAACAGATCACTGCTCTCTTAAGTATTTTCTTTTTAGACTCAAAGGTTAAATTATCATACATGGCACAGTATATGCCACTGTATAATATGTGTGCATATCTTTTCAGAGAGAAATTAAAGCTATAAAATTCTATGTTTCTTGTAAACTCTTACTAGAAAAAATTAGAAATCAATTTCCTTTATAAAGATCCATGTTCCCGGTTACATTAATATTGAAGGAAATTTGAGTGTAGCCAATTGCTTACATGAAGGTTGGACTAATTCCTAGAATTGTTCTGGAAAACTGGAAAAGAAAACAAATGTCAAGATTGATTTCTAAAATTTTCTGGATCAAGTCTTGATATTACAAAATGCTGAGCATGCTGTCACTAATCCCACAGAATAATTAGGTCCAGCAATTACAACAACTGTTTAGCCTCAAGGATGGGGGGGATGTCTCGCTGGATTCATCTGGACAGTTCCAGTGTTTACCTCTCAGTCCACAAGTAGTTGCTTTGCTGGAATGTGTCCAGAGCGCTTCGCACATTGTACATAAGCACTTAAATGAGCCACATGTTGGTCTTGTCCTCATGCTTAGGGATGTGCAACTCATCATTTCTCAGCACAGGCTGAAGTGATGACAGACAATTGAACAAAGGTAGTTGCAATGAACTCTGTGTATTTCATATGTGATGGGACATAAGGAGGAGCTGAGTTCCCAAAGTTTGTTGCCAGAGCCCTGGCATAGAGGTAGTTAAGAAAGAAAATGTCAAACCACACCCTTCTCAGTGAGAACAGTACATCCATACACAATTATTTTGGCTGTGCTGAAAGAAGAATTAAACACAATCTTTTGCCTACATAGCAAAGGAAATGAAGATTAAACAATTTATTATTTTACATGTACGTTTTATTCAACTACCCATTCTGTCCAAGAAACATAAAACATGTACATCCTCAGCTGCTAATAATATTTTACCTATCTGATCAGGGTATATAATAAGAATGACAAGAAATAATTAAAATACCTCAGATTTTAAATGTGTAATGGTCATACCTGATGAAGAATACCTGCTTCATACTGTTTGCAAAAAAATATATTTGCACTGCTAAAATAACGGATGCATTTGATTACGTAAGCCATGTATACATGTACATAGACATAGACATAGACATGCACATAGACATAGACATAGACATAGACATAGACATAGACATAGACATAGACATAGACATAAAGTTCCTAACTTTTCCTCAAACTGTTTTTGCTTCTACTACTTTCAGGTGTATCTTCAATTGTTAAATGGATTTTAGTGTATACACCAAACCTGTGTCCCTGTGACCTATATATTGTATCTTGATATTTTTAACTTGCTGTTATCTCCTGGAGGTGACTGTTTATGTATTTTTTATCCTGCACTGTCTTCTTAGCTTGGAGAAATGGGGTGTCCTATAATTTTAGTCAATTCTGTGTATCTTTGGATCTCAGGAATTTTGTTGTTAAAGTAAAATCATAGATAATCCTTCATACTTTGCCAGAACTAGTTAGAAAGCGTTTTAGTTTCTTTTTGTACAAAGTGTTATCTTTCCATAAAAATGCATAAGTTCAACAAAAAAAAAATTGAAAAGTTGTTTCTTAAATCATTAATATAAGAACAACTTTTTAAAGACAACGTGGTATCAGGAGCTCAGTCTTTCTATGCGTTTCAACAATGCCACAACTTTTTTCCCCCCACTTCTTTTCCTGGTTGAACTACATTGAATATTGTGACAAAGTTAATCTCTCTGGAGAAACTATTTCATAGAAAAGAATGGAATGATGCGATATCCACATTATGTGAGGCAACATGTCAATACCAAGTTTAAATACATTTGCATTTGTTTCTTTTTAATATTCTCCTTTTATTTGTTTGCATTCATTGCATTTTTCTATTACATATATTGTGGTTTTATGTGTCTAAGAGTAGAAGTATAGAGAAAACATTAAATAAAATGACACTTTAATGGAAACACAGAACAAAAAAAATCTTTTAGGGTTTCATCATCCAATTTTGAGAAACTGGAATCTAACTGTAAAATAATTAGCTAAGGCAAGCTAATTATTTTATTCATATCTGGTTAAGAATAGTGTTTAACACTGGAGGACTGGGAATTCTAGGGGCCATGAACATAGCCAGATACAGCTATTCAAATGAAGTCAATCTTTAGTTTTATTAGAACTTACTGCAGTTTTAATATGTTTTTCTAAAATTAAAAAGGGACCTTTATGACATAAATTGACTCTGCTTTTATGCTGTCATCTTTTTGTAAACTGAACCAGCAGGAGAAAATGGAGACATTTGTATGCTTTTTAAAGAAATGAAGGAGTTACAAATAATATCACTAATACTTCTAGCTGTAAGTAGAAGCAGTAGTAACAAGGAAATCGGAAGCATTTATGAAATGATAAGGGGGCTATAGACATCTCATCAGCTTCAGTCAGTGTTGTCTCCATGTTACAAATCAAGTGACATTACCATGAATATGTAACTCTTTCCATCATTTAAGTTTTTCTTTTCACTTCTCATAGAATAACGCAATGTCTTTCTGTGCTTGCCTTTTTCTTCCTATCTTTTTTAGTATATTAACTGAGAATAGTCCATTAGACAAAAATAACTAAGTACATTTTGACTTAATATATCTAATTGTTCTATGTATTTAAATTGCAATATGAACTGTATGTCCTTACGGCCCATATTGTAGACTTTTAGAAGCACTAAAGAGTATTGAACCACTAGGTCAATGTTCCACAGATGTAGAACATTAGGTTACTATTTCAAAAAGCATTACCAACATTACCTACCATTTGGTATGCTCAGACAGCTGTGTGTGCATTGGTAACTGGCGTTTGGCTCAGTTTACAAATGTAATAAAAATTTGCTCATTCAATCCATTTCCTGGCAACTACAGTGATTCACTAGTAAATTGTCTGCCTATAAGCAATCTGTAAGCATCGCCTCTTCTCCAAATTGTTTGCATTATCTGTATTACCTTCAAACTTTAATAGATGTTTTGTGAGATACCAAGAAATGGAGCAGTCAGAGATATTAGGTTTATCATATGATAGCATTTTTTGTGGCTGCATATTTCAAGGAATCAGATATATGACCCAATTTATGCAACTTCAGAGAAAAAGAGGATTCATAAGGTGCTCTTCCATGAGTCTAAAAAACTCTTTCTCTGGACAGAAGATAAAGCTTATAAAGCATTCCGTACTGACACCTCCAGCTGAAGAGGGCAGGCTTATAAACTCATAGACAGTCATTAGCACAGGGGTCTCCAGTAGGCTAAAAACTCTGTAAGTCTTCATGGTTTTAGGAAACATTGCTCCTAACTACTGTGATAATAAGTATTTCAGTGTCCTTCGCTCAGAATCACTTCTAATGGGTCCTCATGGTTACGTTTCACTAGATCACAAATAGGAGTGCTTATGAACCATTCTTTAGAAATCTGCTTTCCTTTCAAACACATCCTTGATACAATGAAAAATTCTATGGTATGCAGTTACCGAAGAAAATCAAGACATCGAGAAGAATTCAAAGGAAAAGAAAACCATCAAGTACATAGAGTCTATGTGTAAGACAGCCTATCCAAACAGTTGAGATTTGTATGATCTAGATCTAACCATGATACATGAACAGGAGTGACAGAAAGACAAGCTCAAAGATCTGTCTTGGGCCACATGGGGTGAACTGGCTAGGAGAGGGACAGGTTTTCCATTCAACATTCTCCTTATTTCCATTCCCAACAAAAAATGTCTTGGCAACAGAGCTGGGTTTTGTGGTTTTTTTTGTAGTTTGTTTTTGGGGGGGGGGGGGTTAGTGTTTTTGTAGTTTGGGGTTTTGGTTGGGGTTTTTTTTCAGTTAAATTGCAGACTTCTTGGAACTTTCCTTACAGTGGCGATGTCTTTATGTAAATGAGGCACAGACACTAAACTTGTCATACCTGAGGAAAGTTAAGCTTCTGAAAATGTACTTCAGTCCCTGTGTAGAAATGTCCTTTGAAATTCAGAGTGCCTTGTCCAAATGCCTGTGTTTGTTTTAGTCAATAAAACAGTCCAGTATCTGTCCTGTCGTCCTGAGGCCAAATGCAATGTCCAAATCTTGCATTCAAATAACAGAATTCTCCAGACCAGGGTATTGCCTTCTGGAAAGGGCTGTCCTGATCTTCCATGTGCTCAATACCATGCACACGCATTGCCTAGGAGAGCATTTGTGACCCTGGGCCAGGTAATGCCAGGAACTGTGCATTCAAATACTAGGTTGTTTGCAGTATGTTAACAGCTTACTGTATGTCAGTGCTGCTAATACATACAGCTACTTATGTGCAAGTATTCAAGACTGTTCCCTTGCCCAAATAATTTATTAGGGCACATATAACCAACACAGTGATGTTTTGGGGTGTGTTGGATTGCTTGTTTTTATGTTTTGCTTTTAGACACCAGCAGAGCAACAAATTCTGAAATATTTTAAACTATCCTTAAACTGAAGATGGTGGATTTAACCTGGATGCTTATGTTTTGGCTTAGAAGGCATGTAATAATTTCTGAGTCCTTCCGACTTTCTGTAAGAGCACCAAATTATTTGACCTCTCTGCGTTTCAGTCCCACACCTGCGAAACTGTACTTCCCATTCTTCCCAGGAGTCCTGTTAAAAATTATAAGGCTGGCTGACTTTCTGGCAATTGTAACTTTATCACAGTGCACAAACAAATAGAGAATGATTGCTTCTAGCTGATTGTTAGAACAAATTTAGTCTATAACTGCCTTGAGTATTCTGGAGTTCAACAGCTATTACCATAGCAACTTGTTTTAATAACTTCCAAAGTGCACAAAATATGCTCGAATTAGGTTTATTCTGTGGTTAGACACTGTACATAATATGCAACAATCTGGATCCCCATGGAGATTAAAAGGAATGCACATTCCAAACAGAAGCTTAACCAACATATCAAAGCACCATACCTGCCGATGAAAGAAGATTCCCCCCCTTTTTAACAAAATGCCTTTATTATCTGCAACATTTGTTTAAAGGAAAATTTTTCATTTTAAACTACGTGATTGTAGTGGAAACAATACTGTGTATAGAAACTTAGCATTAACTAACCTATCTCTGGAAAATACTATGCTTCAGAATTAAGGAGAAGGTTATCCTTTTTCTACACATTTGTGTGTCACCAAATACTAAATCATTGTGGGAATATGCTGTTTCTGATAACTCGTTAAAAAACTTGCTCATGTACAAAAGGATAAATTTTTCAATTTCAGTTCAGCTTCCATTTAACTCAAGCTTTTAGATAATTGTTTTCTTTTAAAACCCATTATCTTTTCATTTGGTTCACTGATATTTAAGATCACAAGTGATTAGTACAGATAAGTAATATACTGGGAAGAATTACTTTAATGATTATGCACCATGAGAAAAGTCCAAGAAAAATCCCATTTACTTGCAATTCATCTCTTTTGAAAATAAGACAATAAGACATTCATAATGTAGCATCAGCCTTCTGTATGCAAGTGTCTTGACAGCCTTTGGATATCATACAGAGAAAACACACTCAGAATGCTGAGGATAGATGAAATAAAATTTCATAGAAGTAGATTTAAAGGCTTTCATCCCCTCCATTTACACAAATTCATATAAAATACAACATATTTCTACACTTCCCCTTCTCTTTCTATGATTTTGTAGAATTCAGTTTCATGTACTCTTTCTAGCCATTTAGATGTTTGAGTTTTTTTCTTGGAAAACTTAAAATTGTCTCCTACAGTATCAGACAGGAACAAGAAATTTAATATTTAATTCATGTAATTAATGTAATTTTGCCAATCCGTATAACTAATTCCATGTTCAACTTCAGGTTAAAAAACAGCTACATGTATTTCCAAACAAAATGATGGCAGAAATATAGCCAATGGATTGCATCTCTGCAGAATGTGTGCAGGCACTGTTGTTCAAAATTGCTAGTTTGTAATTACTGTGTCTTATTGTATCAATAAATATAATATTGATATTTTCCTAACAGCTTCACCGTGTAGTATGGCATGTTACTTCTTTCCTTAAAAAGGGCCAAAAATTTGTCTAGGTGAACCTTACATTTAACTTTAGCAACTGCCTCATGCTATCTAGACTCTATGATGAAAGGCTTAAGGACTTGTCTCATCAGTCCGTCTGCTATGCCAAATAGCAGTCATATGGATTTTTGTGCCAGTTACGGCTAAATAGTCTGCAAGGTGATATTACAAGTAAGAAAACATTGCCATGAACACCTCTTGAGAGCTGCAGCTTTCAATTGAAATATCAGTGGACTATTGATATTTTTAATTTTTGTGTTTGAACTTAAATGGGGGGGGAAATCAGGAGGGTTGGGAGGAAACCCAGAACTCAGAATATTAAGTACTGCATTATATCATGTATAAATACAGTATAAATGTTGTATTATTTTTCAATAACATCTACATTTTAAATGTTGACATTGGCACTTTAGGAATATTTATATTGAGTACAAATATATATTGTGGTCACTGGTGTTATATGAATTTCTTTACAAATAAATAAAAACTTCCAAGAACAGACCAGCTGCTGAGAAGGATTCAAATGTGCATCTGGCCAATGTTCTGCCACATGACAGTGTCTAAATGATGCAATTATGAAATAATATTTTTTCTTTTAATGAATTTGATCAAGATTTCCATGAAAATACAAGCTTGACAAGCCATAACAGTGCAAAAATTTCCTAAGCTAGTGCACCACTCATTAAGAATATTGCTCTATATCTGAATCAGACATGAGTCAACATCTAACAATTATTTAGAAGGGGATAAGGTGGCATAATGTAAAACAAAGCCCTTTTTTTCCCCATTGACTACAGAATTAAAAATAATATTTTAGATCATTGCCATTTCCTTTTCACTTTGTTGTGGCTCCAAGGACTAGAGGATGTGGTGCACAATTATTTTTGTTTATTGGAAATCATCAAGGTTTGATAAGCCAGCACAGTTCCCATCATCAGTCAGCAATGACCCTGAGGTTTTGTTGCCTCACCCAGGCAAGTGTAGACTAGAACATTTGTTCTTACCTTTGAAAACACTTCAGAAGATGATATTAGGCAATTACTGCGACTCTGGCCTATAGAAGTCCACTGAACTTGTAACCAGCCACTCATCATTCCATAGCTTTTAGGTGGCTGAACTCAGGCTATAAAGAAGAAATACTGCTGTTTCTTTTTTTATTCAACTCTAATAGTGCAGCCTTTGTTCTTTCATAAATGTTTTTTGAAAACACAGCTTGGTTTAAGGTTTGATCCAGAAGAACTCCTGATAGAAAAAGGAACAGGAAATTAAAGAGTTGGTGCGTGTTCATAGGATTCAAAGGCTTTCAAATCCTTTTCTACCTTTTCTTGCTTTCTTTCTAGTAATATCGGGAAGATCTGTGCTTCAAACTTCCTTCTCCTCCAAAGGTGATAAAAATTTTAAGTTCATGCTGAGTTGTACCAGTAGGTATTACAGTGTGAGCTGAATTTTATTTTCCTGTTCCCTACCGATTTGGGAACATCCCCACATGCCTCCAATACTAATAAACTTTTATTTTCATTGCATTGGTATGATGTTCAAGATAAAAACTGAATATTAAAAATGTTGGGTTTGCATGTATATATAATTTAAACCTATATACACTCAAAATAATTTTTATACAGCTTGCTTGATACAGCCGTTTTTTACTTATTTTCTCAGATCCACCTGTAGAGAGCTCTTGACTTTCAGAGTGGTTATATAAAAATATATTCTATCCTTCTTTTTTAAATCAGTTTTCTGCCACATTAGCAATATTAAAAATTATTGCTTTGCAGAAAATTTAGGGGGTTGAGCACTGGACATATTAATTTGTGTATTAATATACTTGAAACCTAAGAAAAATGGATGAACTTCATCAGTGTAGTACATCAGGTTATATAAAGACACACTAACAAGACATTTTAAAATGAGGTTAATCTTCAGTTGGAAGAGATAAATGAAAGGAGAGGTTAAAATTCTTAGTTGAATAGGGGGTAGAAACAGAGAAGTGTACATTTTAAAAGTCATGGATAAGTGTTGATCTGTCATAACATGCACTTCAGGAAATATGAGTGTGTAATGAAACTAATATAGGAAAAAGGCACTAAAGGGGTCAAAGCAAAAATGGATATGTTTGTAGGAGGCAACTAAGTCAGCTTGTTTTACTAAGCTTATCAACACTGAAAGGACTAGAAAGTATAATACATACGTATAATCTATATGTAAATATGCAACGTATGTGCAACATATATAAATATGTATGTTCTATATATAAATATGCAAGACATGTCTAAAAGCTGTCAAAAGTAAGGCCATACTAAAATGTAACATTTTGAGATAAAACAGGTAACATTAATATGTTTAGTCTCAAAATGAATAAAAGAAGAAAGAGATTTTTGGAATAACTTTCTTAGAATGAAACAGGGGGGAAACAACTGATTTTTAAGAGGCTTGGTGTGTTTATGGTACAATTGACATAGTTCCCTGACAGAGGGCTAGGCACAATGACCTCCGTAATATTTGCAGCTGCCTAAGATGCTGACCTCCTGATGCTGACCTCCTAATGCTGCCAAGCAACATCTTTCACCATGTTTATGGCTCATGATCACTTTGAATTTGAATTGCCCATTGCCAGAAAAAGCCTAAAGATTCGATAAGCATGTTTGGCATGAATGTCACCCATTTAAATGTACATAACTTTAGGAAAACTGCCAGAAGGAAGTATGTCATGGGTTCAAAGTAATAATGAAAGTCCATATTCTTCATTCAGTCAACAAATCACTCATGCTCCAGGAGATCTAATTTAAGTATGTTTGTAAGGTTATTTCTCTCCCAACCCTGTTGAGACACAATAACTAACCATATGTAAGAGCTTAGTTACAATAAGCTGTAAAAGGGCTAACTTTACTGTCTGCAATTAAAATGCCCATTAATAGAGCATATTGTGATACATTACTATTAAAATTTATTTCTTGCGAGCCTATGGCTGATTTAGCAAAGAAGTAAGATTTTTTTCTTTATAAACAACAGTGAAAAAGTATCTTTTATTCCTATGCGATACTAACTTGCATCATCATACTGACTATGATATCCAAGGAGGAAAAAAGACAAAGCAGGTTTCCTTTGAGGTAGATTAGGGCAGTATCTATAAAGTAGAATAGAAAGGTCTTAATGTATAGTAAAAGCCTCTGTAAATGCTAACTCTATAGAATAAGACTAAGATAATGTTAACATGCAAAATAGACATTTTTTAAATCCTAGATGCCTGTCATATATACTTCTATTAAAGAGAAAACATATCAAAGGACCATATAGTCACATACAAGAATATGTTCTTAACAGTTCTGGTCATCTCAAAGACAATTTGGCTCAAGCAAGGCCATGTCCTCAGGTGAAGATAACACCATTTTCTGGCATTAGAGAGAACCGAAAAAAAAAAAACCCAAACCAGAATTTTCTTCCCAAGAGTAAATGTTATTTTTAATTGGTGGAAAATAGAGCATACTAATTCTATCTAATCCGTGAGTGAACTACATATGTGACTATGTTTACTTGATTAGGGTAATGCTTATGAAGACAGTTTTGGGAAGGAAAATGTATAAATAAACATCTGAGGAAATTTTGTCCGTAGAGCACTGTTTGCAGAGTGGACTCTAAGAATTATATTCTCCTGCCTTTGGAAAATTTCTCATAGTTTTCTAAAGCTTTTAAACAGCTTAAATAGCTGAAGAATTTCCCCATATTTTATTTTTTTTTAAAAATGTAAAATGCTAACGATTAAGAAATGGTCTGTGCCCCTATTCGCAATCAAGTTAAATTCTGTAGACCCTGTTTTAAGACTTTTTGGTAGAGAAAGATAGATAAACTTTTTTTTTTAATAGGAAAGAAGAAATGGGTGTAAGTTAAAAAGCAAAGCAAAACAAAACAAAAATCAAACAACCAAATATAAAATTCAGCCTGGTCACAATAAACCACTTTTTTACTATGAGGATGACCATCACTGACACAGGTTGCTCAGAGAGTTTGTAGAATCTTCCTCCTCGGAGATACTCAAAAGCAATTTAGGCATGGTCATGGGCAGCCTACTCTAGGCGGCCTTTCTTGAGCAAGAGGGCTGGACAAGACAATCTCAAGAGATCCCTGCCAACCTCAATCATTCTGTGATTTCTGTGATTCTGTGATAATTCTGTATATTTTTCTCAGACAGTCTTACTGTCTATGTATTTGCTTATCTAAACCTGTTATTGTTTAAAAAGCCATGTGGCAGCAAAGATGCAACCTTTTGGCGTAATATTTTCAGTAGCATTCAGAATTAGTCTTATTCTTCACTTACTATAACCATGCAAGAGACTTAATGCAAGCAAAAGATGGTATTAAAAAACCAAGCCAAAAAACCCAAAGCAAACGCAAAAAACCAAACAAAAAACCAAGAGATTAACATTATCAATTTAAAATACTTCTAGAAGTGTAATACAAAAGTATACAACATTCACCTTCATTCTTCTTTGAACTAGTTGTAGGTGCTACAGTCTAGGGTTTCTGAGCAACTCTAAACTGCCGGTTTAAGTTAATGTGCAAATGGCTATTCATGCTTCAGTGCTCCCATATCAGCTTTTACTGATGGTTGTTTTCTGAACTATTTTTATTATGTTTGCTGATTGATTAATATTTCACTTCTTAGCAGCAATTGAAAGAAAACTTGGGATGATAAAACAAATTAAATAGCAAGCCTTCACCATACTTGGATTGCTGCCCATGATAAAAGTCGAACCAATCATCAGCATATGATATGGACAGATTTTAATGTGTGTGTTGTGGAAAGAACTTTATTTTAAATGAATGCCAAGATTTTTATTTATAAGCACAAAAGCTCAACAGTGATTTCAAAATACGTTCAAAAGTAACATCTGTAACATCAAACATAAAATCAGAAGTATTTGCGACAACGTACATGCTTGTTCTCTTTAACAAAGCAAGAACTTCATAAAAATATGTCTGAGAAGTACTACATGCTACACTGACTTTCACAATAGTGGACCCCTGAATTTCCAAGTGTTGGGCTTCTGGATCCAAATTTAAAGGCAATGCTTGCTATTGTGAATAATAGGTTGACCATATCAAACAGCAACAGGCAATTCTGCTTCCATTCACAAGGTGCTGGGTGGTTCACTTCATTATAATATGCCATTATAATACACCATTTAAAATGCAGAGCAGGGCATAGTTCTAATTTGAATAGGGTAAGGAGATGCTATGTGTATATGGTGCATCGTGTGATTAGGAGTGTTTAGCCACTCTGGGCAGTTGCCCTGAGAAAGAAGGAAACCCACTGTCTGCTTAAACATTTTGTCCCCAGTAAATCACACTGTAAAGCTCAGTTCTGACAAAAAGGTTCAACTGAAAAAAATAGTAGCTAGATAAACAGAAAACAGATGTGCTATTAAATATTATATGCGCATACATGCACAGATAAGATTACTTGAGCTATATTGACAGGGAATCATAGAATCATAGAAAGGTTTGGGTTGGAAGGAAACTTAAAGATCATCTAGTTCCAAACCTCCTGCCATGGGCAGGGACACTTTCCACTAAACCAGGTTGCTCAAAGCCCCATCCAGCTTGGCCTTGAAGACTGCCAGGGATGGGGCATCCACAGCTTCTCTGGGCAACATGCTGCAGTGACTCACCACCCTCACAGTGAAGATTTTTTTCCTTAATATCTAGTCTAAATCTCCCCTCTACCAGCTTAAAGCCATTCCCCTTGTCCTGTCCCAATATGCCCTTGTAAAATGTCCCTCTGCAAATTTCTTGTAAGCCCATATATTATGTCTATACATAATATATATGTGTATAGATTTAGAAGGACACATATAAAAGATCACAGATGAAGATAAAGTGTGTGATTTTGAACTACTATTTCTCTTATACCTGGATTAATAGAATAATCTTTAATGGAAGAAAATGTATCTTTTACTCAAATGTTCCTTCAATAAAAATCATGAAATGTCCATAGAACTGACTCAAATTCTCCATAAGACTACTGACTGTCATGCATCAGCTTATCCATACTGAATGCATTATTACTGGTATTCTGGACCTTATTAGTGTCTGAGATACTGCAGTATAATGTTCTGTATGAGGATAAGTGTATCAAGTATTATGCAAGCCATTCTGGAATTATACTTTGGTTGAGAAAGACATTAATATAGTAAAATGCTTTAGAGGGATGTTTTACTTCTCTATCTCAGAGGAAGAAGAGAAGAATTAATACCAAAATAAACTCTGTGGAATGGGTCTTATGGTCTGTGGAAGAAGCGATTCAACCTTTTTTATTAAGTCAAATTAAAGTGTAAGGTTTGGACAAAATATAAATACTCATAACAAAAACTGTCATTCTGAAAATCCCTGTTTTTCTGGCACTGAGCCTTGGAAGAACTTAAACTCTATGGAAGATGCAGATTTGTATCTGAACATTTCTCAGGATCCTGAAGTTCTGCTCCTGTACATGCCTAGAAATGTCTGGGGTTTGTACAGTTCAACAGACTGTGCAAATTTCACATCAAAGCCTGACCAGTATCCCAATGTGAACTGTTTTTTACCTTCTGAGCTCTGTTTCTGCTGAAACCTTGCCACTCGAAGGAAACATGGAAGAAACATTAAGCTAGGAACACAGAGAAGGAAAGAGAGACAGAGAGTGGGGGCAGTTTTGCCTTGAATTAGATGAGAAACTGATAACTTGCAATTCTAGTAGGAACTTATTTTCAGAGACATTTCTGTATAACAGAAGTCAAAGAAGGAACCAGGAATTGATGCCTGATTGTCTCAAGTGCTGCAATCACTGCTTTACAGAATCCCATTTTTTGACTTTTTTTTCTCAGGACAAGGCTGATGGCACATTTCTACCCCCAGTGTTTCATAGTAGCTTGCTTAGTTGAAGACTTTGAAAGCCATTTCTAGGCACTTGGCTTTCCCTGAGCCCATTATAAAGTCTTGCTGTAAGGTTCCTGGCTTGCCTCTGGGGACAAGCACTAGGAAGTGGGAATTTTGGTATTCCAGGGATAGATTTTTACAGGGATTGAGAGTTTTTGGATCCTGTTGAAAAGGAAAAGCACCATTTATTTATATATTCATTGTGCTTCATTTAACAGACAGAATATGAAGGACAAATCGAATGCCCAAATTTATGCAAGTGACCTGTGGCACATCTTGACCTTTTATCCAAAATGTCCTGACTCTTTTTGTTGTCATGTTAGGAGTCTTAAAACAAAAAATAAGACAGAATAAACTATCTGTGCCCATTCTTCTAATGATCTATTATTGTTTAATTCACAAGAAATGTATTACTCGAGTAATACATTTAAAACACATTGTTGCACTTTTAGCTCATGACTGAGATTGACTTCAGAGCATATTTGATGCTAGCATACACCTTCTTGGTAATTTTTGTTGTTGCTTTCTCTCCTCCCCCCCCCTAAAGCTGACAAAATATCATATTAAGATACTGTATTTATAATGTTTTGAACAAGGCATTAAAATGGAATATCAACTGAAGGAACAATGTTAGAATCCTTTAAACTTTCAATTAGTCACAAATTAATTACATCTTTACATAGGTAGAGATTTGATAGACTGAATTAAACTGGTGTTGATTTCATGCTTTGCAGACGTATGCTATGAGCTGTAAGTATTTGGATTCAGTTTTCTGTTATCTTTTTCCATTTAATTACATAAAGTTTCGATGTAATGGCCACTCCTGCATACATTATTCAAAGGGCAGGAATTATGGTTTTATACAGTACTATAAAATGTAATTTGATTTGATCTTCATTTCTTCCCTAATCATTCCTAAATTTCTGCTTTCCATTAGATTTGCCAATGAACATCAAGTATTTCAGACAGCTATCTGCAATATCCTATTTCTAATACCATCCTGATAAAAACAAGTAAAATCCTAGTGTAGTGTGTTTCTATTACTTACCTTGAAATATTCTAATCTAATATCTAAACCAGAACAGATATTTTTGACTCTTTATAACAATCTTTCTCCTAAAATGAAGTTTAGTCTTTATTTTCTGACTCAAAAAAAATGAACTACATACAGTTAAAAATTGTTAATGCATTTTAACAGCAGAAAAACTATAAATAGCTTAACTCATTATGAACTTTGCTATTTTGACTAATCCATTTTTTGCAATGGTTATTGGAATATTCTATGCACATCTGGGACATCCAGACAACTTGAAGTGGAATCTGCAAAAAATAATGCTGCTGCTGAAATGTTAAGGGTTGAGCGTTGTTTGTATCATAAAAACTGGAATTAGGATTTCTAATGATCCACATTTAAGGGTGAAAAATAACACCTCCGGGTCCTGGAGCAGAAGCAATTTTCAATGGGCACAATTTAAGTGAAGTGCAGTATTTCTAGAAACAGAATAACTCTGCAGGAAGTGGACTAAATTCATTATAATGATTGGCATTAGCAGGTTCCATCTTTGGTGAGAGGCTACCCCAGAGAGAACGTTCGGCATAATTGAATAAGAATATGGGATAAGTAGGTCTGGAGAAAGTCATTTCATTTAAAATATCTATTTTAATAAAGGCAAGCTGTAAAATTAATGGTGTTAAAGAGAATAAACAAATCCCCTAATAACAACTATTTCAAACCTTCTAGCACACCTTGCTGGAAGGGTTTTGGGTTTTTTTTGTACTTATTAAGTAAACTAAATCAGAAAAAATAAATGAGCCTTTTAAATGGGAGCTCCGCCTGAGGGAAGGCTACATAAACAGGTTTTAAATAAGCATGGAATTGGATCTCGACTGACATAACCCAGCACAGTTTTATGGATTCAGAAGAGCTACTCCAATTAACTGTTGCTGAAGTTCTGGCTGAGGGAGTTTGTTTCACAGAATAGGGTCTCAGCTTTGCATTTTAGAAGTCAAATATGCTCTCTAGCTTGATATGTTTCATACAAGACTGGAATAAGGATCCTTTTAGGGTGATTTATTGTGTAGTATGAAGAATAACAAATGACCCCTGTTCTAGGATAAGTAATAACCTGTGATTTCATAAACTCCTAGAATAAGAGGAATATATAAAGGCCATTATGAATCATGCTGCTTGACCTCTTGCTTAGCACATGCCAGAGAACTATGTCAATTGAAATACAGTGATGAGCAACCTCCATTGCTCTCTAAATGCTTGTGACGCTTGTGTTGCGGAAGACTGCAGATGCCAAGCTGTAAGAGCAGATAGACTGAGGATGCAAAATGCAATTACGCAGGATCTTTTCCCTCTCCCACTGTAGCAGAACAGAATTGCAAATGTTCTGCTATAAGCCTGTTTCTCTTGGGCAAAAAAAAGGGGCATAATTTCTTTTGTTTACCTCCCCAGGGTCTTTATTAACACACATACTTGGAAGACATTATGTTATTAGCTGATTAGTAATGCAGAAATAGTTTCCTACATGAACTTGAATTTCACATATGCCAATGATGAGCTTTCATTATTCACTCCGTATGGTCTTGTTTTGTCTTTCTAGACAGTTACTTGACAACAGTAATGCTTTCCTTTTGATAAATTCTGACAATTTGATTTGAAGAACTTCCCTATAAGAAGATACTGTGCAGGGAATCAGCACAGTGATGCGTTACAGAAATAAGAGTCATCCCACTGACTTTGGGGCTCTGCGCGGGTTGTGCATATATTGTTGCCTTCCTGCAGAAAACCCGACTGGGGTTCCAGCATAACTAAATTCTCTAATGAGGAAGCTAATCTTCATATTATGCTTTTTACTGCCAAAGTAAAAGGAGTGACCAATGCAAGGAGAATACAGACAGCACTGCACAACACAAAGCTAGTGCCAGCTGCTGTTTCAGCCCTGGAGAACATATGTAGCTGGAGTAATTTAGAGCAGCCTTTTTTTTTTAAACAGGCCTGAACAACTCAGACATAGTTTTGAGAGCACAGCACTTGCAAAGATGAGCTTTCCTCATTCTCTGTACCTATGACTATGTCTAAATATTCCTTAACCATAACTAAGGACTCAGCTGTTTATTTATAAATAATTTCTGCCCAACAGAGCAAGCAATCATGGAGTTAAACCATATAAGAAACCAGCTCCTGCTTCTGAAGTATTTCTCTTCAGTATCACAGATAAAAGTCATATGTCGAAAAATGTATAATCAGACAAGCAATATCACATGATTATATCCCAGAATGAGGAATGCCCAGTGCTCTCTGTCTTTAACAAACCCCTTATTCTATAGTGTGATAATTTGTATCAGACTGTTTTATCATTTCTTGATTTAATGAAATAGTTTCTAAATGATTCCTATAAAGTGCTGCCTCTGTGGTATAGATTTTCACCAGAGGTTCTTTGTAAAACACCTCTCATTCCTAAAGCAACATTCGATTATTCTGCGTAATTTTTGATTCTATTTATTACATTTCATCATTCCATCGTATTATTAACTGTGAATTTTTCAATTATTTGCAAAGATATGTCAGTACATTCATTAAGTTTCTGACAATAAATTCTTTGTAAAAATAGAGATATTTATCTGTCCTAAAAACACACAGTAGTGTATAAAAAAAGTCTTTTGAGGCAAGTGCTAACATACACCATGTAAATGAACTTTCCCTTTAAATGATAGGCAGCTCTGCTAAAATGACTGCAGTAGTTCTTAATTCTCCTGTTGCAGTCCAATAGCCTCCACTTTAGTGGGAATTCAGTTGGAGTCTAGACCAATGATAAATGTGGAATTATCCGTGCTGAGGAGCCAATGGATATCTAATTCTATATCTCTTTTTCAAGCATGCAGACATACACACATAGAAGCAGAAATAATTGCTCCTTACACGTATATAGTCATCTGCATTAATTACAAATAAGGACTAAAATGTCTCAGATATTTTTTTTGAATAAAGAAGGGATTTTATTGTTTAAATTATTTTTAAAATTCTGCATTGGAAAAAAAAAAATATAGCAAAACCAACAACAAAAACTCAAAGTCTGAGCGTAAAGGATTTTTATAAGGAACTGCTCCAGAAAAGATATTCCCCTCATTCATAAAAATAAAGCTAAATATATACAAAAAAGCTAGGAATAATAACTTCAATAACTGATGTCCACTGAAGTCATGCAAGGTTTGATTTTGTATGATAGATTTGATCTCCATCAGCATGGATAGCTCCATTAGTGCTAAAAGGTTAATCTGACAAAGTAACTGTGAAATCTATAATCTCTCTTCCAAGTTAAAATATAATCCTTAATTTTGTTCATGTTTTAGGTCTACTACTTGTAATACCTTCACTTCTGGGGAATAATATGACTTGAGATGGGTTGTAAAAATGCTTTAAGATTTTTTGTTTTAGATATTAGATTTCCCTTTTATTTTTACTAGATTTTATGAGTATGTAATTAATATACACTAAGTATTTAGCAATTTTTTTTATGAATGTTTCAGTGACCAGCCTGTGTGAGCAGGAGATATGTTTCTTAGACAGATACCTTAAATACATGAACTGTTCCTCCCATCTGTCATTTACCATTTAAAATTTGCCTTTCTATGTTCTATTCATTACTTAGCATATGATGATTTGATCACAGATTAGTGAGGTCCCCAGGAAATAGCTCGTTAATTCAGGATTTTGAAAAGTGAATTGAGTGTTTAGATTTCTCTATTTTCAGGTGTTCCAAGTCCAGTGAGAGGTCCAAATTCTCAAAGTGAATCTTTCAAGAAATGATCCTTCTTAAGAGTCTGTAAATTCCTGAAACTCCTAAAAGGAATACTGCTGTCCAGAAACATTGAATAAGTTGCATTTCTTTACCATTTGTAAAATATAAACTTTGAAGACTCAGATGCAACTGTTAATTAATTAAAATCACAGAATAAACTAGGTTGATTATCAAGTCCAACCTGTATCCCAGAACTGCCAAGTCCACCACTAAACCAAAGTCACTAAGGCCCTCATCTGCATGATTTTTGGACACTTCCAGGGACAGTAATTCCACCACTTTTCTGGGCAGCTTGTTCCAACACCTGATCACACTCTCTATGAAGAAATTTTTCTTAATAGCCAATCTAAACCTCCCCTGGAGCAGCTTGAGGCCATTACCTCTTGTTCTGTAGTTTGTTACTTGGGAAAAGAGACCAGCTTGCACCTCACTACAACCTCCTTTCAGGTAGTTGTAGAGAGCTATAAGGTCCTCCCTGAGTTTTCTCTTCTTCGGAGTAAACAATCCCAGTTCCCTCAGTCATTCCTCATAAAACTTCTGCTTCAGTCCCTTCAGCTTTGTTGCCCTTTTCTGGACCCAGTCCTGCAACTCAGTCTCTCTCTTGTGGACCAGAACGGAATGCATATTCAAGATGCAGCCTCACCAGTGCCAAATATGTAGCCAAGAGTCATATAAATGCATTATTATGAGACATGTTATCATCCAAAACAACTTGATCACAATATTCCAACGGTTTTGCTTACTACATTCTTTTTCCTTTTTTTGGCCTTTGTTTCTGCAGATTTTTAATGTACCTGAATTATTTAACACAGATAAAACCTGTCTTTCTACTTAATGGGACTACCCAAATTCATAAGTCTACATCTGCATCTGCAGGTACTAGTAAAGCAGATGGGAGTACTTCCTTCATCAAAATTGTAATGTATACATCGTGGACACACAAAAAGGTTCTCACTGCCTTCATGTTTATGGTTTTTGCACATAGAATTATTAATGTTATCTGTATCACAGCCATGTTTGTAGAGATATCTGATGGAGTTGATAAATTCTATCAAATTCCAGATGAAGATGGTAATGATTTTTTTTCTATGGGATTTATTCTTAAGTTTGTTGAAAGCTAGGCTGGTTTTCTTACTACTAGCTGTTGTTCATCTGCTCACATTTTTGTTGAAGCTGTGACTTGTGGAATTGTTTTTCATGAGAAAGGTAATAAAAACCTGGCAAAATTACCAGCTTCTGAAGTTCCCTTTCTGTATTTCTTTTATTTTGCAAATAAAACTTCCCATGCAACTATTGACTCTTCGAGTAGTTATGTGGAATGTAACTTGCAGTATAGGATCCCTCTCAGCTGGTACCACACTAAATCAAAGCCTCATTTCATGCATAACACCTAGGGACAGCATAGAATTTTCTGACTCAGAAATATCTTTCGAGTCCCCAAGCTTCTGCTCCTCCAAAGAAGAGAATAGAATCATGGAAAGAATGCTGGAAGGGACTTCAAGAGATCACTTAGACATTCTCCTTTTCCTCTCTCAACCAATTATGCCTAGGGCTAGCTTGAAAGATGTTTGTGTAAGACTTAAAATTTCAAATGTGTAATGCAACTCTCTCTTGCTGCAATTTAAGCTTTTTATTTTTTTTATATTGACCATGAACATATGTCGCGGTTTAAGCTTAGTCGTAAATTAGAAAAGCATGTAGCCTGCTCGTTCCCCCCCCCCAACCTGTCCTCCCCACCCTCCCCACTCCCGGAGGGATGGGGAAGAGAATCGAAAGAATGTAACTCCCACGGGTTGAGATAAGAGCAGTCCAG
>WYDI02005303.1:0-14080 GCA_009867235.2 Psittacus erithacus | reverse complement strand
GCTCCAGAGCAGAGCTGCTCCAGCCCTCGCAGCATCTCCATGGCCTCCTCTGGCCTCGCTCCAACAGCTCCACATCCTCTTGTGTTGGGATCACGCAGGAATTTGCCCTCTCTTCAATGCTCAGAGCAGAGCTGGTGCTGCAGCATCAACCGGGTTGCCTGGGCTACAGACTCATCCTCTTGTATCATCCTGGGTAAATAGTATTGAGTGTTTAACTGAGCTCAAATGGTCTTTGTGCCCATGTGGTCATTTCAGGGCAGTTTGTGATGTCTGGGAATTCACCTCCCCAGTATGGCCTGCAGCAGCTCTGAGCAAGTTGCTTGCAGCAAGTAGATTATTCACCCCTAAACATGGGTCTATGCTGACCCAAGCATGTGTTGAGCCAGGAAAAGAGGAATTAAACACACAAAGAGGCAAATGGTTTCCAAATGGTGCTCTGTTCCTATCAAGCCAGTCCTACAGGATGATATGAAGGGATGCTGAAAGGAGAAAGCCATTTGGAAGCTTTCTATTTCAGCTGGTTCAACTGGTCGTGTTTGAAACACGGGTACATGTATTGAATCGACCTGTTAGGTTGGGGGCTTGTTCTTTTGGGTTTGATCAGAAGGCCAAAGGTCCTGTATGTGTTCCCTCTATGGGAAAATCGAGGGAAAAGCATTAGAATGGGAGCTTTGCTATTGGAGCACCTTTATAGACGAAGTTTAAACACAGATGTGGATGATGCAGGGTCCCTAGGAGTCATTTGGAAGCTTTACCTCAATGTGAATACCCACTGCTATTAAGGAATGGCTAAACCCCTTCCTTCAACCCCAGAGGTTGAGGTCCATCCCTGCTCCAGCTGTTTTGCAGCTGGTTTATGGGAAAGAACCAGCCTAACCTCTCCCCAGGTCACATCAGTGGTGGTGTTGAATGCTTGGCTTCTATAACAGCCAGCTTGGGATGGCTGCTTTGCCAAGCAAAGCTGAAGGACATCTCCCGCTGTCCCTTCCAAGCCCTTAGGGCTCATATCACGCATCCCTTAGACTGCTTGGGAGGTTGGGAACTCTCAACTCCCTAATAAGAAAGGACCTGGCAATGCAGAGCATGGGGACCGTGGTGTCTGGGCATGTTTATAGCACGGAGCCTGACTCTTTATAGACAGCTCTGGAGGTCTTTTTGCTACGTCTTACTAAGCAGATGTGATGTTTCCTTTTGGAAGGGCTGCTCAGACACGTGCCACTCTCCATCCTGAGGCTTTGGCTTCGAAGGGCACTTAGTGCATTCATCTATGGGATTCGGAGTCTTGGGGGATGCACCTTAGCATCCGCTCCCCAAAATGTATGCCTGTCCTATAGGACAAGGGCTCCCTGGAGAGAGGCAGCTGCAGGGATGAGGTGCTTGCTTTGAAAGGGGTGAGAGGCTGCCACAGCAGTTATGGGTATAAAAAGAGAGCGTTGGTGATAGGTTTGTCTTATTTAATGCTGACATCCTGAGGTCAAACTGCTCCTCTCCAAGGAAAGCACAGCAGCATTAGTCAAACACAGCAATCTCCGGCTCTGTAGCTTTGCTGTATGATTTATAAGCCACAGAGGTGAAAAAGGATGGTTTTTCCCCTGAAAATACTAGGGGATATTTCGATCCTTTAGTTTCCTTGTTGCTTTCTCTTGTTCATTTTAACTTCAGTTTTACTACATCAAAGCATTGGAGCTGAGCTCTCGTGGTACCCGTTTGCAGGATTCAGTATCCTCTTCCATCTGGCTGCTAGATGTGGCTGCTCTACAGCAATAATACATCACATAGGCACCATCCCACGTCCTTCTAGAGCTCCTCCTGTTCAAAATAGATGGTAAAATACTATTAATGTATGCAATGTGTTGTATTATCTAACATAGGAGCAAGAAATCTATCTTCAAGCAATGAGTGACATGAGCTTTGTCGGTGCTCGGAGCAGCTCAAATCCAGGTCTTCGCAAGCACTGGGGCACAGAATGACTTTGCCAGCCCTGAGCCCTGCTGTGGTGGTAGGGAAATGCCAGGTCATCCCTCCCTGGGACCATAAAACTGGTGCTGAAGGATGAATATGGCTGCACTCGGAGCATTTCAGCTTTGAGACCAAACGGCACCGTGTGAGCTCCTAACGGGGTCAAAAAGTAGAACTCCCTCTTAGTGAAGATTTGCAAGTGATGGAGGGGTTTGTTTCATCTTGCATTTGCAACTCTAATGTATTCTTCCCCTGCACTCCCACCCACTCCTCACACTCAACCCCAGACTCTACTCACATGGCTATCAGTGTCACTTGTGAAACGTGGCTTTCCTTAAAAATCCAGCTTTTCATCAATTAAACATTTTTGACAGCTTTTCTGAAACAAAGTCTCTTAAAAAAGGATAAAAAAAAAGTCCTTTTCTCTTTTTTTGCTAAGTTTTGGTGGGTTTACCTTAAAAGACTCCAGCAGCCCTAATGCAAAGGAGGCTGAGTAATCCCAGCTTGGATAAGCAAGGGTTTGGGGTAGCTGTGGGCTGCTCCCATGGGTGCTGTGGGGCACAGCCCCATGCCTGTAGCTTGTCAGTGTTGCTGTTAATCAAGTGCCACTTAGTGCTGGTGCAAAGCACTGTTAGGGCTGGTTGGGTTGGAGGGGACCTTAAAGCTCATTTAGTCCTGCTCCATTGCCACACGCAGGGACATCCTGTATCCTTTGTGGCCAGCTTTGTCCAGACCTTATCCTTTTGCCTCAAAATAGGCCCCATATATCTTCTTTAAATGCTGTTTAAGGCAGTGTATTCCCTTTCTCTCCCCTGAAAACACTTTTCTCTTTGAGGCATCCTTCTGCCATCTGAATGAGATTTAATATTCCTGCCTAGTGGCACTTTGAAGCCCTTAATGAGCAGAAGGTCCATCCCTTAGTGCCAGTCATCCAAAACTGGGTTTGTGGGCATACAAATGCTGCTAATGCTGAGACTGAACTGGCAGGACAATGATGGCTTTGCAACGACTTGCAGGCTCCTTTAATGAAGGTGAACATGTTGAGCTGGGGCAAGAAGCAGAGCCCGTGAAAGCATGCTAAGCATGTTGGTTTAATTGGCAATTACTAGATTGAAAGCAAGCATTCAAGTGGAGCCAAAGCCTTTGTAAGGCAAAGTCTGAACCCAGTGTCCTCCGAGGTGAGCACCAAGAAAATGAGGCAGAGAAAGATGGAATGCTTTGCCCAAGGTTATGTGGGAAGATGTGCCAGAGCTGGGAACCCAGGTAGGAATAGGGGTTGGCAAACCTGGCGCACCATAGAGCTTGAGGAGGCTTTTACCATCATTGCATCACGGAGTGGTTTGAGTAGGAAGGGACCTTAAAGCTCATCCATTTCCAGGACTTCCTTAAAGAAACAAAGGTAGCCTTGCCTTTGGGCCAGCCCAATGCGGCTGCTCCTCTGCACCCATCACACTTCTGACCTCCTGATACAGCAATATCCATGACATCCAGTGCTATTCCAATCTGTTTCTGTGTGCATCCCAACAGTGGTAAGTCAGGGCGCAGCTGGGGAAAGCTTTGTGCATTTTGAAGCTTTGCATCCTGTATCTTGGTGCAGCAGGAGCTGCAGATAGACTTGTTGCACAGATGGACCGGGCTTCTGCAGGGCCAGGGTGACAGAAAAAGCTTCTACAATGTAGTTACTTCTGCAATCAGCTGCTTGGGACCTATGTGCAAAGTGCTCACCTATAGAGATGGTGCTGTGAAGGCTGGAGTAGGAAGAAGGGGCTTTTGGATCTGAGGGGCTCAGGGTTGGACTGCTTGCACCTCAGTGATGCTTTGGGGATATCCAGCAGACCCTTGTGCTGTGCGGCTCAGTGCACGCATCCTTTGGAGATGAGGAGGTTGTTGCTGTAGGATGTTGGGTGATGTGATTTTCGGTCCCTGTGGGTCTACAGAGGTACAATAGCCGCTTATGGGGCTCTGGTGGGAGGTATCCCTGCCTGTGGCAGGGGTTTGGAACTAGGTGAGCTCTAAGATCGCTTCTAAATATCTGTGGTTCTATGTTGGTACATGATAGCACGTAGCGTACGTGCTTGGCGAGCATCCTGCGGGATGCCGTGCTGCAGGAGAGGGAAGCATGGGATGAGGCAGTGGATAGGGGTTGGGAGGCTGATGGCAGGAGTCTCTTCTTTTTACAGCAAGTGAAAAATCAATCCTTGACCTTTAAAGGAGTTTATGAATTCCTGGCTTGGGGAATCAATGCGCATCGATCCCTTGGTGTCTGCATGGGCTCGCAGTGTACACTATCAGGTGATGAAAGCTGCGTTTTGCTGAGTCTGGAGCAGGCAGATGCAGGCTCTGTCTCTGCCCAGCTGCCAGGACTGAAAACATCATTTTTCCTCCTCCTTCCATGCCTTTTTCCACTTGGCAGCCCCAAGTCCAGGGCTCGGGATCCATCGGAGGCACCGGGTTTGCTGTATCAGTGACATGGAGGCTCTCCATCACCCTGTGGAGCATCCAGCAAGGTGTTCCTGCCACCTCCTGTATCTCCCAGACCTGCTTTGGATCCTGCAGGGTGTCTCACCTCATGGTTTACAGGGTCTGGAAGAGGAGGGGAGCACCATTGTCCATTATGGAATCCCAAACTCGTTTGGGTTGAAGGGACCTTAAAGCTCATCCAGTTCCAACCCCTGCCATGGGCAGGGACACCTTCCACTAGGGCAGCTTGCTCCAAGCCCTATCCTTGAGCACTGCCATGGATGGGGCATTTCCATCCTCCCGGATCACTGGGGATGAGGCCATCCCTGCTTGGTCTGGGGATGATTCTTGGCAGCGTGAGGACAGAAAGCTGGTCCTGTGTCTATACTGACACTGCGTTAACCCTTAAACGAAGCATCCAAGCATGGGTTAGGTGAAGAGATGCTGATGGCAACCCAGATGCTGGCGATTTGGGTAGCAGCAAGCAAAGCTTTCCCATTTCTACCCCTTTAAACCAGCAGTTTCCCAAAGACTGCAGCCTCAGCCAGCATAGAAGTTAGCTGAATGAATTAAAAGCGGGTGCCTTGACCTCGGGGGTGCGACGTTCCTGCTTGTGAATGAGGATTTAAGAGAGGAAACGTGCTGGCAACTCACGTCCTGACCTGCTCCCCTCAGACATGTGAGCAGAAGCAAGGTCCTGCTGGGCACGTTGCTATATATATAGAGTGTATATTCATGGTCTCCTGCTGGAGCCGTGCGAGCTGACAGATGCAGAGGAGCCGAGAGGTGCTGGGGGTGGGATGGGAACAGAAGGCTCTGAAGCCTGTTCAGCTGCTACGGGCTTGGGAAGGGGGTTAAGGAAACGGGAATCTGACGTGTCTCAACTCACCAATGTGGAAGGAGGCGCAGCATGGAATAGCAGAGCCCGACAGCGCAGGCCTGAGTTGATGCTATAGCATGGCATGAGAATCATTGCTGTTTGCTGCAGCAAGCCCCAGTTCTAAAAGCACCAGTTGATATTTAAGGGGCTTGTGGTGGGGTTTGGCACACGTGGAATTAAAGACCTCCATCTCCATCCCATTAAGTGTGAGAAAATAGCATTGTGAAGCTGGCTTTTGTCATGGGGAAACTGAGGCACAGAGGAAGAAGTACCCCATGGAGCCTGCAGCAGAGCCAGGAAGCAAATTCAGGTTCATCTCATTGGAAGCTCCATCTTTTCCTCTTGCATCCTCTGCAGATCTTTGATCTGTAGTGCAATTTGCTGGGGATATACGCACTCTGCAGGTGTAAAATACACCTCTAGTAACTGGTAGCACAACAGGGTGCCAGCAATGTCCTGCAGTGTTGCAGTGTGGCTTGGGTTTACCCATCTTTGATACCTGTGGTGGATCCATAGTGAAATGCATAAGATCGATGGCCTCACCTCTCACAGTTTCCCTCTACCATGGTGAGTATGCCAAGAGGAAGATGCTTTCCTGTCCTCTGGTGGTGTTCTCACTGCATCCATAGATCCTATCACATGCTCCAGGACTCGGTGTTGGCAGTGTCATGGCGGATCTTCTTTGAATCCTGGAGCTGTTAGACCTGATGTGGTGGGAAAGGGATGGAAGGAGCACTGGATCCAGAGATGGAGGTTGGTCCTGCTGACACCAAGGGCTTTATTCCCCATCCCAGCACCCCGCTGCTCTCCACCTAAGCAGGGTTTGGGGTGCACAGGGTGGGAGCTGAGAGGGAAACCCCCTTCCTGCTCGCTGAGCATCCCAATGCCACTTCATTGGATGCGATGGTTTCTCCAGCCTCTCCTCCTGTCTCTTCCAATGTATTCCTGTTTGTTTGATCTCTGGCAAACTTCCTCTCTCTGATCTTCTGCTGAAATGATAAATCTGGGGCCCTTGAAGACGCTTGGCAGCAGGAGAGTCTAAACAAAAACCCTTTTAAGCATTTAGATGTTTTTAATGTGACAAGCCCCTCCTGCAAGGGTACCGCATTGGTCCTGGATTGCTCCTGCCTGCTGCCTGGGAAATACAGGGCCATAAAACCTTGGGATGCCCAGAGCTTGGTCATCTTCCCTGGGTGTGGGAGCACAAGGATGTGGAATTTCATTCTTAACAACTGATGAGTAGATGCAGAGGAGCCTTGTGCCTTTGGAAAGATGCACGGTTATATCCAGGGTGTGATGGGCGGAAGGCTCGCTTGCTGTGCATGAGCTTGATAGGCAGGAAAGAGGGGTTTGAAGGAAAGCAGTGCTGATTTTCATGCCTTAAGCTGCCTTAAAAGCCAACAGAATGGATAGGGATGGTTTTTCTGATACCTGAATGAAAGGAATAAGGGTAATTGTGGGCAGCTCCACTCATAAATAGCGATAACAACCTTTGTACAAGCTGTGGTCTGGTCTGTTTGCAGTCCTTGCTACTCTGGTTGTAAGGCAGGAGTTAAAGCAGCCTGGGAAGTGCAGACAAGTTGTTTTACTGGGAGCTCCTTAACGTCACTCACAGAGGACACCAAAGCCTCCTTTTATTTACCTTTAAACATCAGCAAGCGATGATCAGGCTGCCGCAACTATGCCAAGCGCTCAGCACCCTGCTGCAGAGCTCCCTCCTGCCCTTGGTGTGATGGAGATGGAGTTGAAATGATGCAGCAAACCCCTTCAGCCACCTCTGAGAAGCAAAGCAGCCACATTCCCCTCGCTGATGCTGCATTGTGCCTTGCACTGCTGCGGATCCTGCTGAAAGTGTAGAAGATGCAGTGCCATCGTGTGGCTTTGCTCCTGGTCCATGCTTGCAAGGCAGGGACAGAGGCTCGCAGAGCCAGCCAGGGGAGGTATTCCTCATCTCTAATTCCTTTACAGTGTGTAATGATGGTCTGTCTGCTTAGCAGTTTGAGCTGCTGCTCCTCTTGATTGCATTGGATCCCTCAGTCTGCGGCCTCTGATCGCATCAGTGTCCCGGAGCCCCCTAATTGTGTTTGCTGGGTTTAGGTTGCACAGAGGAGGTGGGGGGGAGGAAGGTTTGGGGAAGCCAGCAGCAAACCTGCATCTGGTGCTGGGAAGTGAAGTGGCTCTGCTCCAGGTTGTGAGGGTTTGAAGGGCAGAGCAGTGCTTAGGGAGTCTCCAGACTATGAATCATAGAATGGTTCCGGTTGGAAAAGACCTTGAAGATCTTCAAGTCCAACCAGTAACCCAACGCTGCGACACCCACGCTGCACCGTGTCCCTAACCACCACATCTACATGTCCTAAATCCCTCTGTTTTCCTGAGCAGCCTGTTCCAGTGCTTCACAACCCTTTCTGGGAAGAGATTTTCCCTAATAGCCCATCTAAACCTCCCCTTAGCCCCAACATAAGGCCGTTTCCTATGTGATGCTCCAACACTGTGGGGTTTGGAGCTGCTGTGGGATACTCAGAGGCTGATAGAGTTCCAGAACCCATCCTAGCTCTGACCTAACAATAGCTTGTGCTGTTGGGTAACTGAGGCACCAGGTCTGTACCCTGTCTTTAGCCCTGCACACGGGGTGACGTTCTGCAGAGGCATCCAGAGAGCCCCTCCGAGATGCAGGTCCTGCTGTGCTGTAAGGAGAGAGGGGTAGCTCCATCCGTGATCGTGCAGGTACAAACACCACCAAATGGCTTTGAGGAATGTGCTGTTTAGACCCCGAGCTCACCTCATGGAGCCCGTGCAAGGGACATGGGGGGACACACACATAAAAAGTCCATGAAAATGGCAAATCCTTCATTTCTAGCCAAGGGGGAGGAGCATTTCTCTCCTCCTGCCTTGTGGGGAGATGGTCATTCCCTTTCTAGTGTGCTAGGGGATGTCACTGAGTGCTTTGCAGAGCCTGCCTGGCTGCAGAAGCACCAAGCACTGCCCTTATTCATGTCCCAGTGGTGGTGCAGAAGTCAGGTCAAGAGCAAGACCATGGCTTTGTGCTGGGTTTCACACATGAACTGGCTGCAGCTCTGCATAGAGAAGAAGGGGGAGGCAATGGAGGTGGAGAAAATGCCTTACCCAAGGTCATTGAAGGATAGAACAGTCCCAGTGTTTCATTCCCAGGCCTTTTCCTTGTGCTTTTTATCATTGGAGCTCTCATTTTGATTCCCTTGTCCAACGCTGGCACCTGCTGTTTCAATCCCATCCGCTGCGAGCATTGGGGCAGTCAAACACCTGGATTGCCTAAACATCCTTAAGTGATTTTCAAACAAGGGGAAAAACAGGAGCTAGGAAGAAAATAATGAAGTTTGTGGCTCTGAATCCTAAGCAGTCGCTTTGGTCGGGGCTGTGTGCTGCGCACGGGGAAACTCAGCCCTCTGCATTGCTCAGCAGCCAATTGGTGCTTCCCTCAAGCCAAGCTGCTTTATAATTAAGTGATAATTGTTTTTGCTGGGGAGCACACCAGCAAGATAAACAGCTTGAGGAATCAATAAGCATCAAGGTCATAGGCTGAGTTATTTACTGAATCATCTGCAATTTATCTCCCAACTTCACTGTACAAAAGAAAACAGTGACTGCTCCCCAGCGGGGTTGGAAGTACAGGGGGAGGCGATGCTGCTTTCAAACAGAACACTGCAGATCCCGTGGTTTCATTGGAAAACCTTTGGAATCGACCAAGGAAGGGTTTGGGGGGGTGCAATGCCACTGTGCAATAGAGTCATCCACACACACGCAGCCACATACGTGGTTGCTCTCTTACATCGGTTTAACCAAATCGATGTCGAGCTCGGCCTGGATGCTTATTTCTCATTAGCTTAAATTTGCCCTTAATTGACATAGACCAAACTGCAGTGAACTGGCTTGAAGCTGAGCTGAGAGCAGCCCCACACATCTGTGCATTTGAATTGCTTTGAAGCTGAACTCTTGCTCGCCAGAGGCCAGTTTGCTGCATTGGGTGGTTGATGAGCACAACGGAGGGGTGAAGGGAGCAGGAGGACCTGTGGTGATGGAAAGCAATGTGCTGTTCTTTTGCTAGTGGCAGCTGGAAGTGGGCTCCCTGTGCAAAGGCTGTGTGATGGCCCCAGCTTTGCTTTTAGCTTGGTCTGGTTGTAAGTGATGGCTATAAGCACGTTCCTGCAGGGAGCTGTAAGTCAATGCATTGATGTCTGTAGGTAACAGATTGGTCGTCTCCTCCTTTATGGGGTCTTGTTCAGGCTTTGCTGGAGACCCCTCTATATGTTCTCCAATCCCTGGAATAACAATTACAGAGTGTTTGCCATTGGGGGGGACCTCAAATCTGTTCATTCTCTCTTATTCATCAGCAAACAGAGAGGATTTAACTTGCTCAAGGTATCCTACTGTACCAGCAGCAAAGCAAAGATCCCAGGTCCCAGCCAGCTACATTATCCACTGGGCAGCACTGTTCCCTTGCACTGTGCACTAAAGGGGATACTTAATTTATACAAGGGCAGGAAAGACTTTTCCCTGGGTGGACACATGCATTATCCTCATTCCCTTACATGAAATCCAAACAGTGAGCTGCAGAACGGGATAAACAGCCCGGATACAGCGCCCACATTTCCATCACTTGAGTGCTCCGGGTGAGAGAACATCTCCACTTACAACACTTCCCCTTTGCAGAGGATTCAGAGGAAGGTGTCACTTGGCCCATGGCAGCACTGCTGGCTGGCCCCCAAAGAGGTTAATGACATCTAAATCAGTCTGGCAGTCATTCGCTGGCATGGGGAGGCTTTCGCCAGCACCACGGTGATGTCTGTGTGCCGGATTCCACCTCCCTGTGTCTCGCTGTATTAAGTAATGTCAGTGCTAGGCTTGTTCAAGCAGCTTCGTGCATGGCAAAGGGTGGGTGGATGCAGAGCTCCTGGCTGGTGGTGTGGCAGGGGGGCTTGGAAGTGCTTGAGCCTGACTTGCTCCTCTCTGATCACTTGGCTGTGGCTGGCTGCAGGACCACGCTTCGTGGCTTTTCACTTCTATGGCTCCCCGCAATGCCTTTTAAGACCCTCTGAACCCTACAGCTTTCAGCATCCCTAATCTCTTGCTGGCTTTCCCAGCCCCTTCCCCTTGTTCTCCATTAAAGCATCCCTCCCTCTCCTCTTTCAGCCTGCTGCTTCGTAATACCCTGATGATCACCTCACCTCCAACCCGCGCTGTTCATTAGTCTCCCTTACATGGCTGCCAAAGCATCCTCCTCTTTCTCTGTCCTGTGAGGAGCAGCACTGGAGCAGGTACTTGGATCCTGCAGCGCTCATTTCCCTGTGGCATTGGAGTTGAATGTAAAGAAGGCTGGAGAGGGCTGGTTCAGTGAGCTACCGGTCGCCGGTGCTCGCAGATGGAAGTGGCGCGTTAGCAGGGATTACATACTCTGTAGCTGTGTCACTACCTGCTGTCTGCATCCAGCCTGGACAGCAGAGCAGGTTTCTGGCGTCGGTTTGGTACATCCCTACTAGCTGCCTTGTGCAGGAGTGTTTCAGACAAGGTCTGTGGTCTCCCCTGACTTAGGGGAATGAGATTTCTGCCTGATCGGTGTTTTGAGATGCTTCATTTCCATGCTATGGAGTTCATGGGTTCAAGTAGCCATCACGAGATTATGTGATGATCTCTGATGGGCAAAGCCTAGCACTGCTTGACCCAAAGGTCCTTTCCAGTCCCCTGTCCAACTCTCTTTGGTTCAGCTCTTTAATGTGAATCTGTTGAGCCATCGAGCCTGCTGCAACCTCCATCCTAGCGCATCTGTGCTTCGTTGTCACCAGATGCTTTCTAAGTACCACGCCTGTTATCTCGGGTTCCTTTATCTAATGAATTTATCATATCAAGGAAGCAATTCACACACCTCCTTTGCTCTCAGCAAAGGCTGGAGGAGCGCATTACCCATCATGCTAGCGTCCAAAATTACAACTTGGCATAGATCAATCCCGGCTTTTGAAATCTATTTAAATGGATGGAGCGATCTGCAGCAAGTGACAGTGAAGAGATGCTGTGTTAATATGTAATGAAACAAGAAACAACCCCGAAGGGAAAGACAAGCGGGGGTGAATGGGGCTCTTGTTGGAATGAGCATTCCCATGATGTTCTCATTCTCTTTCCATTTTTGCTCTACACCCTCTTCTTTTTCTTCTCTCCTTTCTTTGTGTGCATCGCCTTTCGCTTCGGAGATGCTCTATGTAATGATCCCATCACTTAAGTTTGCCTTCCCTTTATTTCGTTTGCTCACAAGCCTAAGAAGTTTTAAATGGGGCTGGTGTTGGTGAAAAGCAAGCTGTAAGTGCCGAGATGACAACCTTATATTATGTTGATAAAGCCTGCCTTGCAATGAGTTGGAATGTACTTTCTGTACTAGGGGAAAGAAACTTCAGAACTGACTCTCCCGCATTAGGATTAATTGGATTTCTCCAAGCTGAAGTGTTTGCGAAGTCAAAAAGCGCTTCCGTTCGCTCTCTGTGTGCGTCATAAACTTCCCTGCTTTATAACACAAATGAAATTGTTTTGAAGCTCGAGACGGAGATGTTCAGCAATGCCTTAAAGCGCTTTGATTAGAGCTGGGTGAGAGAATTTCCTAATGAATCAGTTTTCCCTATGTGAAACAGATTCCCTGAAATCCAATCATTTTGTGGGGCCATCACCGTGTTCTCATTTCGAATGGCATCAGAACCTTTGATTTCCATGAAGCCGAATCCCCTTGGTTCAGGTGTGTGTTCTGCATAGTGGGTATGCTTGTAGTAGGAAATGGTATTAGGAGAGGAAAACAAAGCCTTGGACGAGGTGGTGACATTGCTGAGCTCACCTTTGTTGCTCTTTTGGGAGGTGGGAACTTGCTTCTGGTTAATGAAGGAAACAACCTGAGCTGGAATTTCCCCAGGACAAACCCATGGTGTTTGCTTAGCTGAGGCCTTGGATGCCTGTTTGTGGGGAGGTTTCTCCTAGCGCTGGCCCCATCCACCCAACTCTTCCCCCTTTTTCCCTGTCGGAAGAACTCGGCTGTCGCCACAACTCATAAATCAAAGCTGAGTCCGCAGTGTAGCTGGGATGAGATTGCTTTGAAGATTAATTCCTTTGAAAGCTGAGGGCAGGATTAGGACCTTTCTCACCCCTGCAAATGGCAGCGGCGATGTGAAATGTCTCGAGGGCTGAAGGAAATGGCAGGGAGCTGGGTGGTTGTGGATGTGGTTGTGTTTGGGAAGGGCACGCCTGGAGCTGTGGGGCAATGGGTCTCCAACAAGCAGAGCTTGTGATGCATGGTGGGTCACCATAAGCCATGCGTTCATTCCAGCACCCAGGTCTCCATCTGCTGTTGGGGAATGTGTTTCCATTGAAAATTTGGGAATAGCATCCCCCAAACCCTGTCCTCGTACTTGGGGACCTGTTCTTCTCAATGCAGTCGCATACATCCCTATGGTGCTTGTCCCGGTCTCTGCTGGCCTTTGATTGAAGCCTATAAATGTATTCGTGCACCACAGTCTCTCCATATGTAACAGCAATCACTAATCCTCTTTAAATATAGAGTATTACCCTTCAGGGTATGCTTTACATGATAGGACTCCATCTGAGGTCAAACCATCCTATGCTAGTTGTTGGAGAACTGCAGGAATTGTGCATGTCTTGAGGAGGCTATTGACCAGTAAGTGACCAAAGCATGGAGGGAGGAGCAGAAAGCATTGCAACCCTCTATGTATGCCACAAATACTGAGCTGACTTGAAGAGAAGCCACCATGGTAAAAGACTTTCCCAGTCTCTTCAGAGCTCAGCCTTGCTGCCAAGCTCCCACTGTTGGCAAACCCAGTTTGGGCACATCCCTGTTGCTATTTGCTAGTATTGCTGGCATTTTCCCTCTTTTTGTGTATCTGGAGCGAAAGCCCCATCGCTGAGGTATATTCCTGGTGCTGTTTCCAATGGATCTCCACCCCATTCAGCTATCCAGCCGGGAGGCTTTTCAATTTCCCACTGCTGGCAGGTACAGCGTGAGGGTTGGGATTTAAGGCTTGGCCCAGCCATTTCTCCTGCCTGCTTGCCAATTAATCCCCTGCCAAGTAAATACATTCCCTGTGCTTTATCATCCCGCAAAGAGCCTTAAAGACAAACAGAAAAGCAAGAAGGAAACAAAACAAGGCACCCGCCGATAGATTAAACACACCAAGGAAAACACAGAAAAGCCCCTTCCTCCGAGTTAATTAATTGGAGCCCTGTTTGAGGACAAGCACCCTCTTAAATCCCCCCTTGCTGAATGCAATTTTCTCGGTGCAATCACTCAGTGTCCCTGATGGACAGGAGCCCAATCACTCCTCGACACGAGGCGAGTGCTGCAGCAGCACCCGAAGGGAAGTAATAGATTCTTAACACCACTGCAAGGCTTGTAAATACCTAGTGAGAACCAGTTCTCCCTCCTGCCCTGAGCACCTCTGTTGCTGAGAAAGCTGCTGCTGACAGGAGATGTGGCTTGGGCTTGAGCTGGTGTTTCCTACAACGGGAAACGTGGTGGTGGTTGGCTTCTCCCATGGCTGAGCTGTGGGGTGGGATGGAGGAGTAGTGGGGCTCCAACCTGGAGTACTGAGCTCAACACAAGAGGGATGAGGAGCTGTTGGAGCGAGGTTAAAGGAGGCCATGGAGATGCTGCAAGGGCTGGAGCAGCTCTGCTCTGGAGCCAGGCTGGGTCAGCCTGGACAAGAGAAGGCTCCTGAAGGGGAGACCTTAGAGCAGCTCCAGTGCCTAAAGGGGCTGCAG